>OAMR01000778.1:104136-128079 GCA_900205405.1 Echinochloa crus-galli | reverse complement strand
CACCTATGGGATCTAGTGTCTCTTTTGGACTGATTCCAAATACTACTCATAATACTGTGTATGGTGCTCCTCGTTTTCAGAATACAACTAGTGCAAATTATCAAGCCGATTTCTCTAAGTTCAAAGAGTATCTGGCTAATACAATTAGAACAAAGCTTGGGATAGATATGAGTAACTCACGTTTATCTCAAAAACCATATCCTCCTGAATTTGATCTTGTTACATATCCTAATGGTTGGCGTGTTCCTGAGTTTGTTAAATTCAATGGTGAAGATAATCGTACTACTTGGGAGCATGTTAGTCAATATATTTTGCAGCTAGGAGAAGCAGCCTTTTATGAGCCATTGCGTGTTCGTTTGTTTTCATTAACTTTGACTGGAACTGCTTTCTCTTGGTTTTCTTCGCTTGCTCCTAATTCTATTCAAAGTTGGTCTCAATTGGAGCGTAAGTTTCATGAGCACTTTTTTAGCGGAGAAAATGAAACTAAATTAACTGATTTAACATCTATTAGGCAAAGCTGGTTGAGGCAATATCAAGAGTTGTCTCCCCTGGCTAAACTTTCTCATGCGATTCCACCAGCCGATCAATTGAAGAATCATGCTTATTGTAAGTGGCATAATTCTTTTTTGCATGCTACTAATGATTGCAATGCTTTCCGACGACAGATACAATCGGCTATTAATGAAGGTCGATTGGTACTAGCTGAGATGCAAGTTGACAAGACTCCCTTCCCTGTGCATACCCTTGATTTGAATACCAAGGTGCTGATTCGGCCGGAACAAGCCGAAGAAGCTAAGGGG
Organism: Echinochloa crus-galli; assembly: GCA_900205405.1. NCBI lineage: Eukaryota > Viridiplantae > Streptophyta > Magnoliopsida > Poales > Poaceae > Echinochloa > Echinochloa crus-galli. The sequence continues at coordinate 127,279 of OAMR01000778.1, read as the reverse complement.
AAGAATGTGATAGTCGGAGAGCCAAGGCCTGGAAAAATTGATGATCAAATCCCGGTCAGGAAAGTGATGCTTGGAAAGACTCTGGATGGTAAAGAGTCTCTGAAGATTACAATTAACACATCAAGGCCCGGGGGACAAGAAAGTTCATCAACTGAGACTCGGTCCGCTGACCAGACGAAACCGGTCAGACCGGTTTCCCAAACCTAGAACTTTCAAGCCTAGACGCCCGGAAGTGGGTACTTGGAAGGTGAATGAGCCTAAAGTCAAAGGTATAGTTCTGAAGCAAGGACCTACTTTTAGTCAACTCCTGAACAAGTACACAAAGACCGCTCAAGTCGATCGGCCAACAATAAAGAGAACAAGGTCACCACCGCGTTGGGATAGTTCTTCAGATAATAACAAGCGTCATGGTGATGTTACTACTGTGTTTCCCCCGCAGAAGATGTATGCTACTATGCCATGGGCACCTCCGGCATCAGATTCTCCATATCCTACATGGGATCAAGGAATGTGGATGCAGTGTTTTCCCGTGCCACAACCACCTCAAGATTACATGGGTAATGGTCCTAGGATATCAGTACATGACCGATTGAGCTCATATCAATCAGGTCCAGCACTAGCCAGCAAAGCGGTCAGACCGGTTTCCAAACCGGTCAGACCGGTTCGGTCTGAACATAAGCAATATGCTCCTCCTCAGCAAAAATATCGTGTCAAGGAGAAGAAGGAGGAAGTGAAGCTTACAGAGGACCCAAAGCAAGCCAAGATTGATGGGTTTGTTAAGATTGGTGATTTTCCAGTGGCTATGCAAGAGTTGGGTAAAAAGCCGATAGTTATTGGAGATTCGGTTGTTAAAAAACATGTCATGAAGCTGGAAGTAGCAAGGCTGTGAAGAAAGTATTTCAACCAAGGTGGTGTCCTTCTGGTTTGACTCATACACAAAAGAGAAAATTGCAGGGCTTACGAAACAAAGAGAAAAGGGAACAAGAAGTTGAGAAACTAAGAGATGAACATTTCAACAGATATAGGCCAATGATTCCTCAGAAGAAAATTTGGCAAGCCAAGTCAGTTGTGCAACCAGTAGCACAACCGGTCAGACCGGTTTCAGAATCCGGTCAGACCGGTTTGGGCGCAACAGAAGCGGTCCGACCGGTTTCTGGAACCGGTCAGACCGGTTTGGAACCAGAGACAGAAAGCACATTTGCTCCCATTATAAATGAAGCTATTACGCTTGAAAATCCTCCAGTGGTTGAAGATGAGGAGATGGTTGATTTCGAATCTTCTCCAGAGCATGGCAACATGGAAGTTAATAATGTCTATTTATCATTAGATTACTCAGTGGTGCCGGAGGAGGAAATATCTCATCTTCAGCTTGGACCTCGTGATGCTATATTTCAGAAGCCGCAAGAATCAAACAATCACTTGAAGGCTTTATACATGAGAGGTCATATCAATGGGAAGCCAATCTCGCGAATGTTGGTTGATGGTGAGGCGATTGTAAATCTTATGCCCTATTCTCTCTACAAGAAGATTGGTGGAAAAGACGAAGAATTGATCAAGACGAACATGACGGTCAGTGGAGTTGGTGGAGGTGATCCCATTGGTGCCAAGGGGGTGGCTTCTGTGGAGTTGACCGTCGGGAGCAAGACTATTGCTACGGCTTTCTTCGTCTCCGAGGTGCAAGGTAACTTCAGTTTAATCCTTGGTCGAGATTGGATTCATGCAAATAAATGTATTCCATCTACCTTGCATCAATATCTTATTCAGTGGATCGGCGATGAAGTTGAAGTTGTCCATGGCGACAATTCTTCCTTTGTTGCAACGGCCGGTTCTGATTCTCTTAGTGCAAATGAGAAGGTCCAATGTTTGTCGGGCATGGATTTGACCGACTATGAGCTGATCAGTTGCACCAAGGATGGTTTCGTTACTGCTACATTAAAGCCGATGGAAAATCGGTTGAATTACTTGCTGTAATTGATGGAGCAAATAAGTCAACAAAGACAAACCGGTCAGACCGCTTCTGGAAATCGGTCAGAAAGGTTTAGACCTGAACAGCGCTAATGAAACCAAACCGGTCAGACCGATTCTGGGAACCGGTCAGATCGGTTTACGTCTGGATAGTGGCTTCAAGAGCGAATTGATCATTTTTGAGAAAAAACAGAAGGTACATTTGAAGCCATTGAAGATCTGGGTGATATGGATAAACTGGGTCAAGGTTTTACATCAGCCGACCCTTTAGAAAAAATAGATATTGGTGATGGTACTATTCCTAGGCCAACTTTTGTAAACAAAAATTTATCGGCTGAGTTTAAAGCCGAATTAATAAATTTGTTGAAGGAGTATGTCGATTGTTTTGCTTGGGAGTACCGTGAGATGCCTGGTTTGAGTCGTGATTTAGTTGAGCATCGTTTACCGATAAAAGCCGGTTTTAGACCTTTTAAACAATCGGCTAGACGTTTTAATCCCGCTATTTATGACCGAATAAAAGAAGAAGTTAATCGTTTGCTAGATGCTGGTTTTATTCGGACTTGTCGTTATGCGGAGTGGATTTCTAATATTGTTCCCGTTGAAAAGAAAGATTCGGGAAAAGTTAGAGTTTGCATTGATTTTAGAGATCTTAATAAAGCTACTCCGAAAGATTCATATCCTATGCATATAGCCGATGTTTTGATTAATGAAACATCCAGACATCGTGTTGTTAGTTTTCTTGATGGTAATGCCGGATATAATCAAATATTCATGGCCGAAGAAGATATGCACAAAACGGCCTTTCAATGTCCGGGATTTATTGGTTTATTTGAGTGGGTGGTTATGACTTTTGGATTGAAGAATGCTGGCGCAACTTATCAAAGCGCTATGAATTTAATCTTTCATGATTTACTTGGTGTTATTATGGAAGTGTATATTTATGATATTGTAGTTAAATCGGATGGCTTGGATTCTCATTTAGCCGATTTAAAACTTACTCTTGAGAGGATGCGACGGTATGGTTTGAAGATGAATCCACTCAAATGTGCTTTTGGTGTTTCGGCTGGGAAGTTTCTTGGGTTTATTATTCATGAGAACGGCATAGAAGTTGATCCCAAAAGAATTGAAGCTATGAAGAAAGTCGAAGCTCCTACTTGCAAGAAGGACTTGCAAAAGTTTCTAGGCAAGGTAAAAATTTCTTGAGAAGGTTTATAATTAACTTGTCTGGAAAGGTAGATGCTTTTCCTCCTTTACTTCGGTTGAAAGATGAAGCCGATTTTACCTGGGGGGCAAAACAGCAAGAAGCTTTTGAGAAGATCAAAGAGTACTTGTGTTCACCACCGGTGCTTAGGGCGCCTAAGAGAGGGGTTCCATTCAGACTTTATGTGGCAACTGAAGATAGAGTTATTGGAGCTGTTTTGACCCAAGAAATTGATGCTAAAGAATATGTGATTGCTTATATAAGTCTCGACGGTTAGTTGATGCAGAAACGAGGTATACTTTTATTGAGAAGTTATGCTTGTACTCAGTTGAGGCATTATTTATTATCTAGTACTTGCATTGTGTTATGCCAAACCGATGTTATCAAACATATGTTGCAAAAACCGATTTCTCTGACCGGTTTGCTCGAGGAGAGTTTTCAAACCGATTGGAAGAAAAGCGAACCAATAATCAAGTTGAATATCAAGGTCTTCTATTTGGTTTGGAATTTTTGCAAGACATGGGAATAAAGCATGTTGAAGTTTTTGGTGATTCGCTCTTGGTGGTACAACAAGTGTCAAAGGTATGCTAATGTTATAATGGTTCATTAAATGCATATCTTGATAGATGTCTTGATATCATTGCTTCTTTTGATGAATTTACAATCAAACATATTCCAAGAGAAGAGAATGACAAGGCTAATACTCTGGCTCAGAAAGCATCTGGTTATATCGTTGTAAAGAAATATTTCTACCTTCAAAAACCGATGCAATCAAAAGCCGAGATTCAGGTTCTGGACGAACCGGTCCAACTGGTTTCACAAACCGGTCTGACCGCCAGAACCGGTCTGACCGCTTTGTCTCCTGACAGCGGTAAAAAGGTCTTGGATGATGTTAATAAAGCCGAGTCAAGTAATAAGACTTTGATTAGATTAATCAAGAAAAAGTTAGAAGAAAATCCTAAGAGGTGGCATGAGGTGTTATCCAAAGCATTATGGGCTCATCATATATCTAGACATGGTGCTACTAAAGTTACTCCTTTTGAGCTTGTATATGGTCAGGAGGCTGTTTTATTAAATACATATTGCTTGATGATGAACTTTATCGTCGAACCGCCGAAGATTTGCTTTTGAAATGTTTAGACTCAGAACAGGCCAAAGTCGCCATGGGGGAGGTTCATGAAGGTATTTGTGGTACACATCAATCGGCTCCCAATTGATGATGGATAATATTGATGAGGTCACCGACAAGAGGTTGAAAGCTTTAAAGGAGATTGAAAAAGATAAGCTTCGAGTTGCTAAAGCTTATAACAAGAAGGTGCGAGGGAAATATTTTCAGATTGGAGAACTTGTTTGGAAAACAATTTTGCCTATTGGAACGAAGAGCAACAAGGTTGGTAAATGGTCGCCAAGTTGGGAAGGGCCGTATAGAGTTGTCAAAGTTATATTTGGGAATTCTTATATGCTGGAGACATTGCAAGGGAAAATTAATCCTTCATCATCAAAGGGACATCGTTTCGTGTTGGTTGCTACGGATTATTTTACCAAGTGGACCAAAGCAATTCCATTAAAGAATATGACACATAGAGAGGTAATTGAGTTTATTACACAAAACATTATTCATAGATTCAGTATTCCTCAAACTTTGACTACAGATCAAGGTATAGATATTTGAAGAAGTATTACCCGAGCGTATGGCAAGATGCATGAAGATTAAATGGCCGATAGATGTTTGATATCGCCTTTAGTATAAATTTTGGCTACTGTGTTGTAATTGTCTATATACATGCTTTTTAGTCTGCAAGCTCACTAAAAAGAGACAGGGGGCATGTGTTGATAGTCAAAATTGACAGCAGCCGAGGGAAACCGGTCAAACCCGTTTGCCGAACCGGTCAGATCGGTTTGGAGTTGTAATTCGGGTAGGATTAGGATTCCGAGTTTTATCCCGTATTGTAACCGAATTGGAAGGGGTACGACTTCCCCGGCCTATATATATGAAGGCTAAGGCCGATTGAGAGTTATTCCAATCGAATCAATATATTTGTCCTTTACTTTTTATCTCTCAAACCCTAATCCCTTTTCCAACCCTAGTTGCTGTCCTTTGCTCGTCTCCGCGACGTACTAAGGCGTTCTAGGTGGCCTGCCGACCCTAGAGCAACCCTAGATTTCTTGAGCTCCGACGGGGTCCCTCCCGAGCTTGAGTTTTTAGGTCTTCACGACTTCCTGCTAGAAAGCGGTCTGACCGGTTCTAGGAACCGGTCTGACCGGTTTGCCTCAGGGAGGCCGGGTGTTGGCCGTGGTGATGGCCGTGCTGCGATCTCAAGTGTGTTGTCGCATCTTTGTGTCAACAAAAGGACTAAGGAGCTAGCACCGTACCGATAGAGCGGTGTAAAGCAGATAAAGCCTGCTGCCCGGTGGAGAGAATTAGACGAAGGCGATAGATGTACAATGCAAGCACGCCACGCATTGTCCATTGTCCAAGCGATGATCTGCGTCATGTAAAGCAGCCGCGCCGCGCAGGCCGTCGCGCCGAGAGGTGTGCCGGCCAGCGGAGGATCGGACGTACCACGCGTCCCGCCGCACCTCCCCGGCCACGCGTCCCGCCGCAGTCCACGTAGCGTCGCGACACCTGGGGGTCCCACCGCGCTGCGCTGCATACTACTCTTCCGTCCACGCCACCGACCTCACCCACGCCGAGGAGCACCTGCAGCGACCGTGTCCATCTCCTCCTCCTCTACATATATTCGTTCGATCATATCCCCTCGCTCCACCATCACCTCTCTTATCGATCCCGTGCCCTAGGCCCTAGTTGGTAGTGTTGTCATATCTTCGCTGCTGTGCGTGCGCTCCATGGCTGATTCATCTGCTGCTGCTCTGCCCTCACACCAGAAGAGGGCTGCGGTGTTGTTGATGGCTACCGCCGGCGGCGTCGTCAACGTGCCCGGCGCCGGCGGCGACGGGAACAGCCCAGCCCCAGCAGCCCCGGATTGCCAGAGCCAGACAAGCAACACGCGCCGGCCGCGCCGCGGCCTCGAGCCCCCGCTCGTGGTCACCGCGGGATCCAGCGCCGCCGCCGCCGCTACAGCCGGTGGAGCTGCAGCTTCTCGCGCCGGCCGCCGGGCAGGTGTGGCCAATATGGAGGACACGGTGTCGCTGCGCCCGGGCTTCCACACATGGGTCGACGGCTCGCCGATGCACTTCTTCGGCGTCTTCGACGGCCACGGCGGCGTCCATGTACGTATACATTAGTCGGTGATCGACGATCCAAAGTAGTGCATCCTCCGATGGAACATTTCGTGGACTAGTTATTATTTCTAATACCAATCTCCCAGTGAAATCCTAAGAATCAAGATTTGCCTTTAGTTACCTACCACTCGATCGATCGCCAGCAAACACTCTTATCTGACTAGTTAACCGATCAAGATATATTTTTTACCTATTAATTCTTCGTCATCATATGAGCGTAGTAAGAACATTATTCACTTGTTTACTATACAAGTATAAACTGTTTTTACTGCTACTGTAATTCGTCCGTTTTGAATTTTACTGCAACCAGAAAAACAAAGTGAAAAAGTTGAAGCACCTACTAGCAGTCATGAATGAATATAATATGTGCCAAATTAAATCTGCAACGCACCAAATTTTGCTAGTCATAATTGGCTTAGTGCTGCCGCGCGCCGATTACCACGTGCACATTTCCAGGCACCTGGCCACATTAATCCTAGGACATCCCAAATCCGGCAAGGATCCACGTTTTTGTCTTTGGTTATTTAATTAATTCCCCGTTCACTCCTACTGTCCTGTACAGTCCTACATGCTTTGACTTGGTTGAAAATTAAATTGGATACTGCATGCAGGTGTCCGCGCTGTGCCGGGACCGGATGCACGAGTTCCTGGCCGAGGAGCTCCTGGGCGCGGGAGCGTCCTTCCTGGTGCGGCGGGAGCACGCCAAGGCCGCCGTCGGCACAAGCGCCGTCTCCTGGGTGGAGCAGGCGGAGGAGGAGCAGGCATGGCGCGCGGCTCTGGCCGGGGCCTTCCGCCGTGTCGACGAGATGGCGGCCGGCGCAGGTGTGCGGCCGCGTCGTGCGCCCGCGGTGCACCTGCCCGCTGGCGATCTTCAGAGGCTTCATGGGCTCCACCGCCGTGGTGGCGCTGCTGGTCCGCGGCCACATCGTCGTCGCCAACTGCGGCGACTCCCGCGCCGTGCTCTGCCGAGGGCCCGACGGCACACGTCCCATCCCGCTCTCCGACGATCACAAGGTATCTGCATGGCTGTATATGGTAGTACATACATATATATACGTGTCTACATATGTCATCGGCGTTGACTGGCGATCCCTACCTTACCTGTGTGGTGGTCTATCGTCCGAGTTCGTATCGGCGACGTTGACCGTTAACCGGTGTTGGTGAGGGAGGTGACCCGGCTGGCCGACGTGTGTACGCTCACGTCACAGCAGCAACTTGCAAATGCATGATGAGGTTTCTGGTCCATGCATGGAGACGCAGCACGGATGTCAAAGCAAAACTAAGCACTACGTTCGTTTGTGTGTGCTTGCTCTGTCAGTTCATACAGAGAGAGAAAGAGATAGAAAGAGGGAGAGAATATAGTTGATGCAGTGGAGACGGGGAGAGATGATAGGTGGATTAGCCAGTGATTGCTCTGTTCGCGTTTGCTTTTTCTTAATCAATTATTTTTTTTTTTGACACGTTTTCTTAATCAATTATTACTATTACTACTATAGTGTATCTTGTATATATATGTGTGATCCCTTCTAGTTGCATCACCAGCTACTAGTAATGATGTGGTTCAAATATTGCTAAGCCGGCTAGATATTTGTTGCACTTAGCGATTGCTAGCTGCTGCTTAACTGTCCTTAAATTTAAAATGTGCTTATTTGTTTATCGGAATTCCAAATGTTGTGCAGCCAAATTGACCGGATGAACTGGCGCGGATCGAGGCGTTGGGCGGGCGAGTGGTGTGCGATGATGTTCCGCGTGTGCGTGGGATCCTTGCCATGCATGTCGCGTGCACTAGGTACGCATTTGTTTCTAACACACTGTTATCGTAATTCCTGTTTGATTTGATTTGTTAAATGGTTTGTTATTATGCAGGAGACGGTGTGCTCAGGCCTGAAGTGATCGCTGAGCCGGAGATCACCGTAACCGAGCGGACTGCGGACGACCACTGCGTGATCCTGGCCAGCGACGGGATGTGGGACGTGATGTCTAACAAGACCGCTTGCTACCTCGCCCGCTACTGTCTGGAAGATAGCAGCCCGCCACCTCCAGTCGACCCTGCTGGCGCCGTAGGCCATGAGGCCGAGCTGCGCTGCTCCCGTGCCGCCAGGGTCCTGGCCAGGCTGGCTTTCATCAGGGGCACTAGAGACAACGTCAGCATCATCGTCATTGATCTCAAGCAAAGGGACTGATAGCTAGGCTGCTTGTTGTTAGCCGTGGTTCTAAGGAATCAACGTGAACTGATACTATCAGGAGAGGAGATGGTCATCTAGTTACATTCTCATGTTTATTTCGATTGGACACTACAGTTGTATTTTCGCTATATATATATTTGGAGAGAAAGAAAGCGGAGGAATGATTGCCATGCATAAAGAGAGAAAAAAGAGTGGAAAACTAAACAAGCAAAGGAGAGACAAATTTTAAATAACATTTTGAAATTTAGTGGGTAACAAGCTATTAGACAAAAATGACCCTTTACTTTCACTCCATGTATAAGCTTCTCGTCAATAGTGGAGTTAAAATTACACGCGAAGTTTGTCAAACAAAATTACTACTAAACATCAAGATCTTTTTATGGTATTTAAAAAACCATGTTTTCTTAACAAAAGATAACCTCTTGCTAGGAGAAATTGTGATCGGAACAAAAACTGCACACTACAAGAAACTATTTAGTCTGTGACGGAATCCTGTCGACGGTTTCAGAAAACATCACCATTTTGACTTGAGCCCAGAAAAGCCCAGAAAATTGCGATGAAATCCTTGCGACGGTTTCAGAAACGTTAGCATTTTATACTAAGCCCAGATTAACTGTAACGATTCTTTCAAATCTGTCACGGGCCGGCCCAAAACACTGCAACGTTTATACAAATCCGTCACGAATGACCCAAAACATTGCAATGTTTAATCAATTATGAATGAAATATGATTAATTTTAAATGTTGAAATTCGAAGATTGGCCAAAACAAAAGTTTCTTAAAATTAAAAGTTCTACAACTTTCATATTTAAAGGTTTTTTATTTGAGCTCTATATCTAGGAGAAAAATTGAGTTTCCTTTAAACTTTTTTAAATGAATTTGAACTTGAATTTCAAATTTGAGTTTAACTCAAAACTTTTGAAATGTTTGAGTTTTGACTGCTTGTAGTTCAAATTAGAATTTAAATTTAATTTAAATTCACGTTTGAATTACTTTCTTTGTTGCTATATAAAAGTTGTTTTGGCCTAAGTTCACCATTGCTGCTCCAACTCCCTCTCTCAGTCCAGTCTTGCCCCTCCTTCTTTCTCTTCCCGAGTGGCCCAGCTCCCTTCACCCCGGCCCAGCTCCTCTCCGCCTCAGTAGGCCCAGTTTTAGCCCAAGTTCACTATTGCTCCTTCAGTTTTGGCCCAAGTTCACCATTGCTCCTCCAGTTTTGACTAGGGTCAAATGATGTTTGACCAAGATTTAAACGGAAAATTGCACTGAAACTCAAAATTGGTCAATAAAAAAGTTTTTTATAATTAAAAGTTCTACAACTTTTATGTCGAAAGGTTTTTGATTTGAGCTCTAGATTTAGGAGAAAAATTGAGTTTCCTGAAAACTTCTCTAAACGAGTTTGAACATGAATTTTAATTTAGAGTTTTTATATAACAATTGATAATTTAACTTCACATGTCATAATATTATAGTGAACCTGAGGTTGTGTCCAAATTTTAGGTGCATACGAGTTCAATTAATTAGTTGTTCAAATCTCAAAGTTTGATTTCAATTGTAGGAAACTACGTGAGAGTTGTGTCAATTTGTGAACAATGTATACTCCTTTTTCATGGAACCTAATGAAAGTTTTATGTCAAGTGTAAACATCCATAAAATGACTCCATGCCAATTTTCAGTATTTTCGGAGAAGTTTTTGGTATTATTATCATTATTTTATAATAAGGTGACTAGTAGAAGTTTGAATTTTTCCTATGAGTTAATTAAATTTTTCGTCAATATCCAAGATGTGGGCTACAATGGACCATAACCGCCTAAATACAGATTTTTAGATTTTTTTTTGAATCTTATTACAGGTACATATAGGTCAATTTCGAATTACTTTCGATAAACACGCAAAAATTCATTTGAATGGTAGAAAATAGAAAATCTACATGAAAATTCTTGAAACTCCTAGATGATAACTCATATGTAGTCTATTACATATCAAAAATGAGTTGGTGTATATAAGATAATTATTTTTATGTGCTACTTCACAATGATGCAATAAAAAGAAAAAGAAAAAGATAAAAGGCCCATCGTAGCCCAATTAGCCCATCGTAGTCCGCTTTTGGTCCTCCAACTCCCGCGCTCGGCCCACCTCCGCGCCAGCCCACTGCTCTTTCGGCCCACTCCCACTTTAAACAAGCTTATGTAGTTGACCCGGGTCAAACATGTTTGACTAAGGTTTATCAGGGTTTTTATGTTGAAAATCGAATTTTAGCCAAAACAAAAGTTTCTTAGAATTTAAAACTCTACAACTTGCATATTGGGCGTTTTTAGAGTTGAGCTGTGGTTTATGTAGTAAAATAAATTTAGGAGAGTTGGCCCGGGGTCAAACGATGTTTGACCGAGATTTAAAGAGAAGAACATGTTGAAACTCGAAGATCGGCCAAAACAAAAGTTTCTTAAAATTAAAAGTTCTACAACTTTAATGTTGAAAGGTTTTTTATTTGAGCTCTAGATTTTGGAGAAAAATTGAGTTTCCTTTAAACTTCTTTAAATAAATTTGAACTTGAATTTCAAATTGGAGTTGAACCAACTTTTTTGAAGAACAAATGGTAATGTAACTTCATATTTGGTAATATTATACTAAATGTGAGGCTATGTCCAATTTGTAAGTGTATATGTGCAATATAAGACTTGGGTTGTATGGAATTTTAAAGTTTGAGTTGAGTTGTATGAAACAATGCGAGAGAACAATCAAGTTTATGAACAATGTATACTCCAATTTGCATAAAATATTATGGAACTTTTATGTCAAGCTTGTACATTCATAAAATGATTCTATTCCAATTTACTTTTTTTGAGACGTTTTAAGTATTATTTTATAATAAGACAACTAGTAGAAATTTGAATTTTCCCTATAAGTCTATTGAATTTTTCATCAATCTCCAAGAAGTGGGCTAGAATAGAACATAGGCGTCTAAATATATATTTTTTGCAATTTTTCAAATATTATCGGAGGTACATTTAGTTCAAGTTGGAAATACTTTTGGTAAGCATGTAGAAATTTTTATAAATGATAGAAAATAACAAATCTATTCCAGTTCGGCCAAACCGTAGGATCCACCGCCCTTGCACTCCTATGGCCACGATTTCATCCCTTAGGCGGTTCTGAGGCAGTTGGCCAGTTTGGGCGAATTGGTGGGTTCAGCCGAACCCGTGGAGTTCGGCCAAACCACCCTCTGCACCGCCATCGCTCCTCCCACATGCTGGATCACCTCCTGGGTCGGTTGGTAGGTCGGTTCCTCGGTTTGGGCTGAGTTGGAGGCCTTCTGGTGGATTGGCTGGCTTCGGTCGAGATGGACTTGAGCATCTCCTGACTTCAGGTCCACTAGGTTTATAAACGGAGTTCGGTCGAATCTCGGGATTCGGCCGAACCCATCTTTTCTTATGCTTTTTGCCTCAACTCTGTCGTGTGCCTCCTAGAATTGAATAAACACCAAAACTCATGGAAATTGTTAGCAATAAGGCCTATAGCTAGGGTGCATGGTTCCATTGTGCTAATTTTATACTCGGTTGGAGGTCGGAAATCAGTCTGTAACGACCGCCAACAATATGCACGCTTTTTTCCTCGACCCAAAAACACAACATTGTGCAGATCATCTCCTGATCGCACAACCCGGCTTGCAAGCCACCTATCTTGTAAGCCCTGAGGCATCCAAGCTCAGGGAACACAATCTCTCAGCACTGGACGTAGGGACATTCAGCCCGAACCAGTATAATCCCTTGTGTTTGCATTGCCTACCATCGCACGGCGGAGAGGCGCCGCATAAGCAACAACAAATTAGGCAGCAGGTGTGAGAAGCACCAACACTTTGAAAGAGTCACCTATTTTGTGGTGTGATAACTTGGGAGCCACCTATCTTTCAGCCAACCCTGTGTTTCATGCTAGAGCAAAACATATTGAGATTGACTTTCACTTTGTTTGTGAAAGGGTAGTTGCAAAACAGCTACAGGTCAGGTTCATTCCTTCCAAATATGAGGTTGCAGATGGCTTCACAAAACAACTTCCCACTTCAAAGTTAGAAAAGAAAAGTAGTTTAGATTCAGGGAGGGTGTTAGAAATAGTTGTTGATATCTCTTGTATATCGCCTATGACCGAGTATGTTTGCTTGCTTGGGTTGTTGGGCACGTATGCATCTAGGATACAATCTGTTAGAGTTGTTGTATGATTTGCCCTCACCCGCAAGTTGTAAACCACCTAATGTAAATCTTCTCCAGGCTATTTGCCTATATAAGCAACACGTAACTGTGGGATACCGAGATAGGCTAACCACGTTCCAAGCTTTACACTCTCTTGACATTTCCCATTTGCCTCGTGCGCATGCCACGGCCCATCTCTACTGCTGATGAGTCCAGCCTAGGTGCGGTCGCATGAAAAGCCCGACACACCGACCCGGCTGCAACGCCCCTAGGACCCCTGTTGCGCCTCGGCAGTCTTAGCACCAGCAACCGAAATTATGACACACCGATCCGGCTACAACGTCCCTAGGACCTCTTCTTGCACCTCGGCAATCTTAGCTCCGCATTCTGGTGCACCCCTCGAGAAAAGGACCAATCGCCCCAAAAGACTAGTCTGATAGGGGGAAGTGTGGCTCTCCCTTTTAAGATGACTTCCTCCTCCCAAGCTAAGTAAGGTGAGATTATTCAGAGGCTCACACGGTCGCCGTCCGACTACAACTGGGCCACTTGGCCCATCTTTTGTTGCATCTTTACCAGCGAGTAATAGTGGAGGATGTGCACATCACCTGGCACCACCAACCGTCCTCTCTGCGCTGCGGTTGTTGCTTCCCTAGTTAGGACATGAGACAGGAGGATAATTTAGAGGCTCTATTTGTTGTGGGTGTAATTTGTCCAGGTCATCTCCATGGCCACTACCAAGGTACCCTCTTCTAGCATTCCCTACTTGGTGCGGCCAATGGCTTGGGCCGGCTCCATTGAGCACCTCCATGGATCCAAGATCGGTAGCTTGGATTTGGTGGCCAGGGCCTAGCGAGCTCGACTGTGGAGAGGAGCATGTTGAGAGTGTCGCCGGCGCCAATCTTGGAAGATAGATGAGAGGTGGATGGAGGCGGCCCAACGTCTTGGGCATTCTCTTGAAGCTCCCAGGGTCGTGAGAAGGACGCGTGCTTGAGAGGGAAAAAGATGAGAGAAAATATTTTTTTTATAGCATGTGTATGTATCTTGTCTTTCTCAACGTCAGTGCTAATCATAAAACATCAAGAACAGTTTATCACAGTAAAAGTGTGAAAAGTTTAGTGGAAAAAACAGCATAAAACTTGTTTCCATTTTTTTTAAACATAGCTGTATGAATAAGCTTTATAAAAAAGGTTTTGAAAAAGTCTAGAAAGAGAAAGTTGCGGCGGATAAAAGTTGTCATAAAATTAGGCTACGATATTGGGGGTGCAGTGTCTATTTTTGTCGTTTGATGTCACAGCAAACTTTAGCATACTAGCAAATATGCCGGCGATCACGGCGCTGCTGTTTTGACGATGAGAAGTTTTGGGTTCATACTTCGTAATGCATGTCATCTTTGGTTCATGTATATATATTTTTTTGACCGGGAACGGTAGGGGAGGCCCCTACCTCTTTTTTTTCCATTAACAAAAATCTTTACAGAGTTTCTTGGCTTCAGGACAAAAAGGAAAAAAGGAGCAAAATTACAGGTTGTTACTCAGCCAAACGTTGAACTTCTCGTTTACCTTTGGTCTTGCTCGAGGAGTGACCAGACGCATCTGTTCTTGAAAATCGACCCTCCAACTAGCAAAAGACTTGGATCCTCCATCAAATATTATGTTGTTCCGTGAGTCCATAAAGCCCAGCATGCAACAATTGTTAGCTCTCTGAATATACATGATGCAAAATTCTCTCCCGCTTGGATGATCATCTCCAACAACGATAGAGATGTGTTCCATTGGATGCCCAAGAAATCTAGCAGGCTTGACTGAAAGGGCATTCGAAGAATAGGTGCATAAGAAATTCTTCAGAATTTTCAACACATTGGACACAGATGTAACTGTCTAGGAATATGTGTTTTTGTCTCAATAAATTTCGAGTATTCAGGCGATCTCTGATCAGCAACCAGAAGAACTTATACTTGGGCAGCACATTTGACTTCCATACCCATTTGAAAAGGGGTCATGCAGGCAGAGATCCTGACAATTTATCATAGGCTTGCTTACATGTGAACCCCGTGTGCCCCAGATATAATGCCATTGGTCCTGTGTTGTTTCCTGTCTGGTTAGCATTTGTGTCGGTGCCGGGTTCGGTCGGTCGATTCCCAGCGCCACACAGAATGCGCTGTGTCCCGTCCCTTGACGGTCGATGCAAGAGCTAGCACAATGAGACGAGGGTTTATCCTGGTTCCGACCGCGAGGTCGTACATCCAGCAGGGTGCGCTCAGGGCGCTGTACTATCTTGCACCGGGGTGCTTGCAGAGGGGGGCTACAAGCAAGGTGGGAGAGGAGAAGAAGTCTCCAAGTCCCTGAAAGCGAGTGTGGGAGTGAGTGAGTGTCTATCGTGTGTTGGTCGTGTGTGTTGTCGTTCTCCTTGCGTGCCCTCTCTCCCCCCGCCCGCGTCGCTTCCTTCCTCCTTATATAGGTCAAGGAGAGAAAGGAGGGGGAGGAGTTTACAAGTACAAGCATGATGTGTGCCACAGGGGTGTGCACTAGGGAGTATGGCGTCGGGCGTGCCATCGTCCTCACCCCTGGTGGGGGATTTATGGCGAGCTCCGGCTTCTGCGGGTGTCATGGCCGTCCCTGTGCTTGTCCTGGAGTAGTTTCGAGGGGTGTCGCTGCCGCGGTCCGCGTCCCGCTGCCCGTCGCTGGTTGACTTCGAGGGCGGGGCAGGTGAAGAAGGACCGGAGTTGGCGGCATAGTGGCCAGCATGATGGTTGCCGTCGACCACAGTGCGCGGCGTGTCCAGCTTACCAGGGGATGGCCGAGAGTTGGTGGATTTGACCCGGCGTTCGTCACTGTCAGGCCGCGCCTGACCGGAGTCTGTACCTGGTTGCTGTTCAAATATTCGTTTGAGGGTTCCCGGTGCCCATTCGAGGGCTGCCCTGGGGAAAAAAGACGGGAGTGGGTGGAACAGTGGTGCGGAATGACGCCTGCCAGTCCGCACAGGGCCTTGTGCAGTACCGCGTGCGTCCGCACAGTGCTGGCGAGGACGCTGAGTGACCGGAGCAGGTCGAACAGCGGGCTCAGTGGTGTCAGCGGCGTGGCGTGGGGAAAGATTGCCTTTTGACATCGGTGCTCGCCTGATGGGGCGGGCATTAAATGCCGTTGTCGGGCGGTGCGTGCGCCGCGCTGGGTAGAGGGGTGCCCTCGAGCGAGGCGGAGTCGGTTCGCCCTTTCTAGGGGGCACGCGACCCTCGAGCGAGGCGGAGGTGGAGGTCGCCACCTGGGTCCCTGTGTTAGGCGACTCGGGCTGTTTTGGGCCGTGAGTTGCGTTGGCCGCGTTGCCCTGGTGGCCCTTCCTGGCTGCCGGCGATTCGGTCTTTCACGGTTAATGTTTTTTTGAGGGTGATTACCCCGATGGTTAGGGGACCCCCTGGGTTTGTCCCCGACAGTAGCCCCCGAGCCTCTGCCGTACTGATGGTCAGTCGGGCAGAGGCTGACGGTTTCGCTGGGTCGTTCCCAGGCCTTCTGTGGGGGTTACTCCTTCTCAATTATGCACGTTCTTCCGTGGGGGCGCGCGAGCGCACCCGCGGGTGTAGCCCCCGAGCTCTTGGAGGAGTGAGTTCACTCGTGCAAGGGCTTTGATTTCTGACGGTTGTGTTAGCCGCTCCCCCTTCGTGGCGGATTGCGGGGATGTCGTCAAGCTATTCGGAATTCGGGGGGTGGACCCTGCACGGTTTCGACGCGTTTTGCGCATAAGTAGAGGAGGGAGGTATGCTGCAAGGAGCCCCCGAGCTCCTGGCCCGAGCGGAGGCGGTCGGAGGGGCTTCTTGTCTTTGAGTTACTACCCTCGCTTCCCCTTCGCGGGGGAGAGGGGTGAGGACATTCGTGCAGCCCTCGAATCGGGCAGCGTACACGGATGCCTCGGTGAGCTGTTAGCGGGTAATTCAAGTGGACGACCGTGCCTCGTTCGCTAGGGGTCGGCTCGTGGTCCGGAGACGCGTCCATGTAGCACTTGCAAAGGTTTGCTAGGTGGGGCTCGGTCCCTTTCGACAGGGTCCGAGGGCGCGAAAGCTCTCCCTCGTTGGGATCCCCCCTACTAGCTGCCTTTGTCCGGCCTTGAACACAACATGGGCGTCCCCAAACTTCGCGTTCGGGGTAAAGTCCGTTGAACACGGCCGAATCGTCCCTGACTCTGTCGATCCGGAGCGCCTGTCGAACCCTTTCGCGGGCCAGGCTTCGTACTCCTGATCAGTGGGGCCTCGCGAAAGGTGCGGGTCATCCTCGAGTCGCGGGCTCGAGGATTGGTCGAGTGTGACCGGCAGCCTTCGCGTCGCTTAATCTGGGGTGCCCACCGAGCCTTTTCGAGGCTTGGGCTTTGGGCCCCTGATTAGTACTGCCTCGCGCCTCGGGGCGGAGGGGCGCTGTTGCCTTACCCTGGAAGGAATCCAGCGGTTGGGTCGTTTCGGTTTTTGGGCCCGCGCACGACCGCTGGCGGGCGTGGTCATGGTCGTCGTGGCGCGGAGCGGACGAGATGGGCGTAGTGGGCGCGCCTTTTTAGGCGGAGTTGGCGTGTGCCAGGGAGAAGCGAGGCGACGGGTGGTCAGGCGCCGCTGCTGCGCCGTTTCATTTTACCGCGCCGCAGTGAATGCAGCGGTTTGCGCATGCCGTTCCTCGGGGAAAAGGAGAGGGGCCCCCGGTTGCCATTGATGCGCCGCGCACGCCTGGCCCACGCGTCAGTGGCTCCGTATGCTGCGGCCGCACTTCGCGTGCGCTCCCCGGACCGGGCGGTTGGGCTGCCGCTGATGGCGCGGTCGAACGGGCGTGCCTTCTGCGCCATGTGCAGGCAGGATCTGAGGCGACGCGACGATCCGGCCGTCTGGCGTGCCGAGTCGCTCCGCCACCCGCTGGGTAAACGTGGTTTCCCCACTTGGGCGCCTTTGAGTGACTATTTTTGACCTGGCCCGCTCGCCTGGTCTGCGGCTGATTCGCCCGTGGTCTGTTGGGCGTGAGAATCGTACCGTGGGCAGACTGAGTCAGGGGGGCGATCAAGGCTGCCCACGTGATGCGGCTGGTGGCTCGCATCTGTACGCGAATCTTGCGATCACCCACCCACGGGAGTAACAGCCACGACCCCCGGGCGCCTATAAAGGCAGTCGTCCAGGCGGGGTAGAGGATCATCACCGGGTTCTTTGTGTGGCTTGTCGGGCATGCAGAGTCGCAAACTTCATCCTCCCGATGGGTTTGAGAGCGGGAGTAGAGCGGTCCGGGGTCTCGCCCCCGGCGCGCGCCATTGATGCTAGAAGAAAGTTGACGAGAGGTGGCGGGCATGCTGCGGGAAAGGAGCAGGGCATCGCGCTCCTCATCGGGGAGGCGGTGACCTTGCCGGAGGCGAGGCGCAGCAAGGACGTTGCGGCGGGCGCTCTGTTTGCTAGGAAACTAGCAGACTACGCTTGCCGGCCATCATCCTTGCGGGGGCACTCATCGACGGCAGGGCGTGAAGCCGGGCCCTGTTCGGCGGTCAAGTGGTCCCGCGTCCTTCGCGCCGCAGCCGCCCAACCATCTGGTTCTTCGGTTAGCTGGGTGCCAGAAGAAAATCGACGAGAAAGTTGTGGAGACTGGTTCTCGCGATAGTGTGCTGGCCGGCTAACCGAAGTAGTACGAGGGCCCTGTTAGAGTGGCCCCGATCTTTGTATCTTTAAAGCGGCCTATGGCCGAGTGCAATTTTTCATCATGATCTCGCCTTTCGCGGCATGTAAGGAATGGATCCTATTTGTGTCTAACCCTTTCGTGGGTCGGCACGATCTCGTATTTGCGTTGAAGGTTTTCGTGCGAAACTGTGCCTTTTCTCATGATTTAGGAACGACTTTTGCCAAGGAGTTCATTTTCGTGAGTGACTTGAGCGTTGTGCGACGGGGGGATGCCGTGGCCTTCCGAGGGCGTAAGCAGTCCCACGACCCTGCCAACCGTCCTCTGTAGCAACTCACGCCTTGCTTTTGGTCTTCCTCGATCTTTGAGGGGAAAGGACTAGTAACGCTTTCTAGGTTTCGATTTGAGGAAAGGCAGACCCTTCTCGCGATCCCTGGGGTGCCAAATCCGTCTCCGTGAGTTCCTGCAATGATTCTGGGAGTTCAGTCTAGTATTTTTGCGGTTAGCAGTGTGATAAATAAGGATGTTTGGATTTAGTTAGGATTTTGCAACCGAGGTTTCGTTTGCTTAGCGTGCCGTGCCTTCCTCTTAACTCGAGATCGGTTTTGGCAGGGGAACACTAGTAACTTTGGCGTCGAGTGGCGAGGGGGACGCCGTAGCCTTTGGGCGCGTGGGCGGTCCCACGACTCTGCCGACTCTTAGCCGCGGTAGACTCGTGCCTTGCTTTCACCTTTCTGGACTTAAGGAGGAAAGGTTTAGCGGCCTGTTTAATCGTTTGATTGTGCTGCCCTTGGCTTGGAGAGATTTCGGCCGGGTATTTCGAATCCGCGAGTAATTAAGGCATGGAGTGGAGAGGGAGATGCCGTATCCCTTCGAGGGCGCAGGCAGTCTCACGACTCAGCCGGCTCTAGCTTTAGTTAGCTCGCGTCCCGCATCTTTCCAGTCGCCTCGAGTTTTAGCACAATCTTTCGAAAAATCGGGACGATTAGGGGGGTAAACCCCCCTGCAGCCCCCGAGGGGGCTTGGCTTTAATGAAAATAGAACCAAGTCCCCCTAGTTTATGTTGTTAGTAACAATGTTTCCATGTTTTTCGCAAACTTTTCATCGTTGTTAACTAAGAACATGAAGAATTTACAAGAAATTCTAAGAGTTTTAAGGATAGAAGCGACGTAGCTGTTGGATGTTCCAGGCTTTGGTGAAGACCTCGCCCTTCTCGTTCGCCAGCTTGTAGGTGCCAGGCTTGAGGACCTTGGCAACGATGAATGGTCCTTCCCATGGCGGAGTGAGCTTGTGGCGCTCTCGAATTGTCCTGGCGTAGTCTCAGCACCAGGTCCCCTTCGTGGAGGTCTCGACGCCGCACCTTCTGAGCTTGGTATCGCCGGAGCGATTGTTGGTAGCATGCTGAGTGAAGCAGCGCTACATCGCGAGCCTCATCCACCTGGTCCAGCGAATTCTCGCGATTCCGTTGGTTTTGGTCTTCCTGGTAGGCCTTGAGCCTCCGAGACCCGTACTCCAAGTCCGTTGGGAGGACGGCTTCAGCGCCGTAGACGAGGAAGAACGGGCTGAAGCCAGTGGCCCTGCTTGGGGTTGTCCTGAGACTCCAGACCACCGATGGCAGCTTGGCAACCCATTTCCGGCCAAACTTGTTCAGCTTGTTGAAGATTCTTGGCTTCAGGCCTTGTAGTATCATGCCGTTGGCACGTTCTACTTGGCCGTTCGTTTGTGGATGTGCTACGGCCGACCAATCAACGCGAATGTGATGGTCGTCGCAGAACTCCAAGAACTTCTTGCCGGTGAATTGGGTGCCGTTGTCGGTGATGATCGAGTTGGGTACCCCAAATCGGTGGATGATGTCAGTGAAGAACAACACGGCCTGCTCAGATCTGATGCTGGTGATGGCGCGGACCTCGATCCACTTGGAGAACTTGTCGATGGCCACCAACAAGTGTGTGAAGCCCCCGGGAGCTATGCGGAAAGGCCCCACGAGATCCAACCCCCAGACCGCGAAAGGCCATGTTACAGGGATGGTCTGCAGGGCGTGCGCCGGGAGATGCGTCTTTCGTGCGTAGAATTGGCACCCTTCGCAGGTGCGCACGACTTCGTTCGCGTCGGATACGGCGGTAGGCCAGTAAAGCCTTGCCGGAATGCGTTACCCACGAGGGTACGCGGCGCGCGTGGTGTCCGCATGCCCCGGCGTGGATGTCGCGGATCAACTGCTTCCCTCGGGGATGGGGATGCATCGCTGCAGATCCCGAGGCGCTGCGCTTGTACAGCTCGCCGCCGACCGAGACAAAGGTCTTGGCCCTTCTGGCGATGCGGCGCCCCTCGGTTCGGTCCGAGGGCAGCTCCCCGCGGTCGATCCACGCGAGGTACGGGCTGCGCGCGGTCGTGTCCACGTCGATTTCCATGGCCTCGGCCGAAGAAATTTCAGCGTCGAGGGCTTCGAGCCCCTCTTTCGAGGGGTCCTCTTCCATGGGCTCGACCCCCTCAGCCCCTGAGGGCGTCTTGAGGGCTCCGGCCCTTTGTTCGAAGTTGACGGAGGGTTGGTCGAGGTCGCGGGCGAAGACGTTCGGGGGAACGGTGATTCGCTCTGACGCGATCTTGGCCAGCTGGTCCGCTTCCTCGTTGTATTTGCGCACGATGTGGTTCAGCTCGAGGCCATAGAATTTGTCCTCGAGTCGACGAACCTCGTTACAATACGCCTCCATCTTTTCATCGCGACAGCTTGCGTTCTTCATGACTTGGTCGATGACCAACTGAGAATGCGTCGGCATCGTCGACCTGTCTCTTATACACATCTTTGTTCGACGCTGGGAAGTGCAAGCGAGCCACGTACCGGATATGTTCTCCGAGGGGCGAGACGAAGAGGAGGCCCGCGCCTGCCCCGGTTTTCATCACCGACCCGTCAAAGTACATGGTCCAGCATTCGGCTTGGATATGCGGCAGTGGAAGTTGGACGTCAGTCCACTCAGCGACGAAATCTGCTAAGGTTTGCGATTTTATCGCTTTTCGCGGCGCGTAGGAGAGAGTTTCTCCCACGAGCTCCATCGACCACTTCGCTATTCTACCCGAGACGTCCGGGTTGCAGACTATCTCCCCCAGAGGGAAAGATGAGACCACGGTGACCTGGTGGACCTCGAAGTAGTGTCGCAGCTTCCGCCGCGTGAGCACTACAGCGTAGATCAGCTTCTGGATCTGTGGATACCGCATCTTGGTTTCGGTCAGCACCTCGCTGACGTAGTACACCGGCGTCTGGGCCGGCAGAGTGTGGCCCTCCTCTGACCTTTCTACGACGATGACGGCGCTGGCAACTTGCGTTGTCGCAGCCACATACAGGTAGAGGGGCTCGCCATTCCGCGGTGGCGTGAGGATCGGTGCGCGTGCGAGCGACGCTTTTAGCCCGTCGAGGGCTTTTTGGGCTTCGGGGGTCCATGAAAAGCGTTCGTGCTTTTTTAGGAGCCGGTACAAAGGTAAGCCCTTTTCACCAAGTCGAGAGATGAAACGGCTGAGAGCTGCGAGACAGCCCAGTACCTTCTGCACCCCCTTGAGGTCCCGAATTGGCCCCATTCGTTCCAGGGCCGAAACCTTTTCGGGGTTGGATTCGATGCCTCGTTGATAGACGATGAAACCCAATAGCATGCCTCGCGGCACCCCGAACACGCATTTTTCCGGGTTCAACTTTACCCCACTCGCCCGGAGGCAACTGAATGCGATTTGCAAATCGTTGACCAGATCGTCCGCCTTTCTGGTTTTCACAACGATATCGTCAACATATGCCTCAACGGTCCGCCCGATGTGGCTTCCGACAACGTGTTGCATACATCGCTGGTATGTAGCTCCAGCGTTTCGGAGGCCGAACAGCATAGTGACGTAGCAAAATATGCCAAACGGGGTGATGAAAGAAGTCGCGAGCTGGTCGGACTCTTTCATCTTGATTTGATGATAACCGGAATAAGCATCAAGAAAGCATAGCAATTCACACCCAGTGGTGGAGTCTACTATCTGATCTATTCTAGGCAAGGGAAACGGAACCTTGGGGCATGCTTTGTTTAAACCGGTATAATCTACGCACATGCGCCATTTTCCGTTTTTCTTTTTAACTAGAACAGGATTAGCAAGCCAGGTCGGGTGAAATACCTCTTTGATGAATCCGGCTTGCAGGAGCTTGTGCACCTTCTCCCCGATGGTGCGGCACTTTTCCTTGTCGAACCGCCACAGTCGTTGCACCACCGGCTTGGAGTGAGGCCGAATGTCGAGGCTGTGCTTGGCGACCTCCCTCGGGATCCCCGGCATGTCCGAGGGTCTCCACGCGAAGATGTTGGCGTTGGCACAGAGAAAGTCGACGAGCACTGCTTCCTATTTGGGGTCGAGGGTGGTGCTGACCCTCAACGCCTTGCCTTCGGGGGCACAGGGATCGAGGGGCACCGCCTTGGTGTGCTCCGCGGCCTCGAAGTTGCCTGCGTGCCTCTTGGCGGAGTCGACGGCCTCGTTCGCCATCTTCTCCAGGTCCGCCACCAGGGTCTCGCTGTAGGCGAGCGCTTCCGCGCCCTCGACGCACTCGACGTCACACGCGTAAGCATGCTCGTACGACGATCCCACGGTGATGACGCCCTTTGGCCCCGGCATCTTCATCTTAAGGTAGGCGTAGTTGGGGACCGCCATGAACTTGGCGTAGCACGGGCGCCCGAGGATGGCGTGGTACGCTCCTGGGAATCCCACCACCTCGAAGGTGAGGGTCTCCT
>OAMR01000778.1:83630-101498 GCA_900205405.1 Echinochloa crus-galli | reverse complement strand
AGTCTCCAAGTCCCTGAAAGCGAGTGTGGGAGTGAGTGAGTGTCTATCGTGTGTTGGTCGTGTGTGTTGTCGTTCTCCTCGCGTGCCCTCTCTTCCCCCGCCCGCGTCGCTTCCTTCCTCCTTTTATAGGTCAAGGAGAGAAAGGAGGGGGAGGAGTTTACAAGTACAAGCATGATGTGTGCCACAGGGGTGTGCACTGGGGAGTATGGCGTTGGCCATGCCATCGTCCTTGGCCTTGGCAGGAGATTTATGGCGAGCCCTGGCTTCGGCAGTCGTCGCGGCCGTCCCTATGCTTGTCCTGGAGTAGTTTCGAGGGGTGTCGCTGCCGCGGTCCGCGTCCCGCTGCCCGTCGCTGGTTGACTTCGAGGGCGGGGCAGGTGAATAAGGACCGGAGTTGGCGGCATAGTGGCCAGCATGATGGTTGCCGTCGACCACAGTGCGCGGCGTGCCCGGCTTACCAGGGGATGGCCGAGAGTTGGTGGATTTGACCCGGCGTTCGTCGCTGTCAGGCCGCGCCTGACCGGAGTCTGTACCTGGTTGTTGTTCAAATATTCGTTCGAGGGTTCCCGGTGCCCATTCGAGGGCTGCCCTGGGGAAAAAAGACGGGAGTGGGTGGAACAGTGGTGCGGAATGACGCCTGCCAGTCCGCACAGGGCCTTATGCAGTACCGCGTGCGTCCGCACAGTGCTGGCGAGGACGCTGAGTGACCGGAGAAGGTGGAACAGCGGGCTCAGTGGTGTCAGCGGCGTGGCGTGGGGAAAGATTGCCTTTTGACTTCGGCGCCCGCCTGATGGGGCGGGCATTAAATGCCGTTGTCGGGCGGTGCGTGCGCCGCGCTGGGTAGAGGGGTGCCCTCGAGCGAGGCGGAGTTGGTTCGCCCGTTCTAGGGGGCACGCGACCCTCGAGCGAGGCGGAGGTGGAGGTCGCCACCTGGGTCCCTTTGTTAGGCGAACTCGGGCGGCTGTTTTGGGCTGTGAGTTGCGTTGGGCCGCGTTGCCCTGGTGGCCCTTCCTGGCTGCCGGCGATTCGGTCTTTCACGGTTAATGTTTTTTGAGGGTGATTACCCCGATGGTTAGGGGACCCCCTGGGTTTGTCCCCGACAATTTGTGTATAGTCACCAAGCTCCAAGAGTTGCTCAGAAGCTTGAACAGATAGGGGCATGTGAAAATTATCCGCCATGGGCCTGCTTAGAAATTTACATGCTGAGATAGTTTTGTTCTTCGCAAAACTGTATAACTGTGATATTTCCATTCAGTACTCCCATGTCCCACAAGTCACTCCAAAAGGCAACAGAGGGGGTGTTTAGTTCGTGGAAAAAGGGTGAAAAAGAGAGTGAAAAAGTCACATCGGATACTGTAGCGCACTGTAGCACTTTTCGTTTGTTTGTGGTAAACATTATCCTACCATGACCTAACTAGGCTCAAAAGATTCGTCTCGTCGTGTACATCAAAACTGTGTAATTAGTTTTTTTATTTACCTACATATAATACTCCATGCACGAGTAGAGAGATTTGATGTGATAGGTGAATAGTGAAGTTTGGAGAGAGAATTTTTGAAAGTTTGGTGCTGTGATTGGGAACTAAACATGGCCAGAGTCTCCTTTCTGAATGGAACAGGTTGGAATTATCATGAACTGCTCAGTCAGTTTCATTATTATGTCCCTCTACTAGAAGGACCCTACTTACGTGCAGTGGCTTTAGGGTACGTTTGGTTGGAGAGCGAGATAGGATGGAACGGCTCCACTCCAAAATATAAGAATGAGATGGTTCTATGCTACATATTTGGTTCAAGGGATAGAACGGCTCCAATTTTATTACTCCGTTAACACCGTTATGTGGGGCCCGCCTGTCAGTTCCTCTTCCCTCTCTTCCTCTTCTTCCTCCCTCCCTCCCTCTCCCCCCGATTCCAGCACCACCGATGGCCTCCCTCCACCCTTGCACCGCCCGAGATCCCCTCCTGACACTCATCGTTCCCCTGCTGCCGCCGCCGCGAGATCCACCCCGGCTCGCGGCCGCAGGGCAGGGGGCGACGCGGCTCACCGCGGCTCACGGCCGCAGGGCAGGGGGCGACGCGGCTCGCCGGCGGCTGCTGCACGGCTGCACCGCCGCGAGATCCACACCAGCCGTAGGGGAGGGAGCGACGCGGCTCGCCTGCTGCGCAGCCGCCGTGGCCCGGTCCCCGCTGCCGCCACGAGATCTACCCCAACTCGCCGGCTTGCGGCCGCAGGGGAGGGGTCGACACGGCTCGCCGGCGGCCACTGCGCTGCCGCTGCGGCCCGGCCTCTGCTACGGTCCACCCTTGCCGCCCGAGCTCCACGCCGGCTTGCAGCTCCGCCTCCACCTCCGGCCCGCACTCCGCCTCCAGCTCGTGCTCCGTGTGCGCCGCCCGAGCTCCGCCAGCGGTCGCTGCTCCCACAGCCGGAGTCCGCCCTCGCCGTCCGAGATCCGCCGGCCACCAGAGGACAGCGGGGAGATGGACGGCGCGGAACGGGAGCAAACGGGAGCCGACTCGTCCGCTCGATTTTGCCGAGCGAGCTCGGCCCGCATATTGAGCGAATATTCGCTTGCCAGGTCGGCTCCGCTCCGACGTCTGCAAACCAAACAAATGATGGAGTGGCTCCGTCCCGCTCGGCTCCTCAACCAAACGTTACCTTAGTTATAGCCGTGAGTCTGGTACGGTTGGTGGATATAACGAGCTAGCTGGACATGGCTGTTAAACCTTAGGAAAGAAATTAGATTGATAGGATTTAGATTCCCACTTTATTGCTTTTACATGGATAAATATAAGCACAAAATAACATTTAATTTGTTGTCGTGCTATCTGGATCACTCCCCGTAGAAGACCTTCTCGAAGCACGCCATGTACTCGGCCTCCATCGCCAAGAGCACGGCGATGCCGTCGTCCGCGTCGGCGCACGGTGTCACGTACGCCGTCCCGCGATGGACATCTGTGCCGGCGCAACGAACCGCGGCGCGCCTACGCCGAAGTCGGCGTCGTACATGGCCATCCCCAGCCAGCTCACAAGCCACAGGTCCAACGCCGGCACGAGCTCCTCGCGCGGGTCCGCCGCCGACACGCCGCCTCCAGCATTCTCCCCCAGCTCCAGCTCCAGGTAGTCCACCACCGACCTCGCGAACTCGTCGTCCACGCGGGCCACCGCCTTCCTGATTTTGTCCGCCACGGACCCAAGCGGCCGTGCAGCACGTCCCCCACTGGCGCCGTGACGAGATTTCGCACAACGGCGTTGCCCATGAAGCCCGGCGGGAGCGGCGGGCTCAGGCGGTGGCGGACGTTGGCCGGCAGCCCGAGGCGGGTGTTCGAGCTTGGCGCAGCCCCGCGCGCGGCGCAGACGCAGCGCCAGAGGTGCGCGGCGACGGCGCAGTACGTGGACGTCGACGCGCCGCCGCACCGGGACTTGAGCTGGGCGAGGAGCTTGGGGGAGACGGGGTAGACGCGGGTGACGAAGGGGCGGGGCGCGCGGCCGCGGACGAAGGCCGGGGAGTAGGCGTAGTGGTCCGAGGTCGGGCGCGGCGAGCGCCGCCTTGAGGCGGCCGGGCGCGAAGCCGCCGGAGCCCATGGCGGCGGGTGCCGGGTAGTAGTAGACGAGCGGCGTGTACATCCTGGGCACGGCGAGGTCGATGTTGGACAGCCACAGCGGCTGCCGCGGCGTCTCCTCGCTCGGCGCCACCAGCTCCGTCTCCACCACCACCACCTCCACCTGCTTCATATCCATATATCTTCAAAGCGGTTTGCTGCTCCCTTTGGCTGTCGCACGCCGTTTCCCACCACGTACACTAACACTACCCACGGTGGCACGCACACACGGCGGACGTACTCTGAGGTAGGTAGCTAGAGCGATCAAACAAGCTCCGACTGCGTCCTTGATATGCGTGTGGGTGTATATATGTAGGCGAATGGGAGGGGCCACTACTAAAGAAACCATCTGTATATCTATACAGGTATGTTGGAACCCCTTTAGCACCCGGTTTCAACCGATGCTAAACTTTGGGTACTAAAGGGTAGGACCTTTAACACCAATTGGTATACTATGTGCTAAAGGCAATCTTTAGCACCGGTTGCAAATACCAACCGGTGTTAAAGGCGCGTCACTTCAATACATAGGTGTGTCACTTTTAGTTTTAGCACCGGTGCTAAAGAGCCTAGCTTTCTTTTTTTTTTTACTTTTTTAGCCTCCATGTATTTGTTCTAATACGTATTTTGCCTACCTATTTGTTCTAATACGGATATCGTATTAAACTACTATTTATAGAAGACTCGTATAATAATGAAACTAAAGGACATATATATATTACAAATTATTGTCCAATAATCAACCATATATTACAAGTTATTCAACTAGAGGAACGACGTGAGTTATCCGGATGATCCCATGGGTCGTCGCGATGGAATTCTCTCTGGGATTTACGACCTTGTCCGAAATAAATCCGATGAGTTGTTCTTTAATTGCATCGATTCTATTTTGCTCGAGACATTTTTCTTGTAGTCTCCTCATCTATAATTAGCAAATAATTAAAAATATTCAATCGCTAAAATTCAAGACAATAATTGTGCACTAAACCAGGAAATGTGTTTATTATTACCATAATATCATGGTGAGTCACTTTTTTGTGCCCCCAATTGTGCATGTTTTCGCATACATAGTATATCCACATAAATTATTTCCCGCCCCATGTCTTAGACACCGTCAACCAAAAATAAAATTAAGTAAAATTCATTTATTTAGCCGAGGCATACATATACAAATTACATATATACCAAAAAATCAGTCCTCGTCATGGATGATACCACGGTGATTTTGATGAAATTGTTCCCACACCCTGCTAACCAAAAATATTATTGTAGTCTCAAATTTGAGTTAAAATAAGTCATTATGAGTCTAAAGGCACAATTAGTTAGTGAAAAATATATGCCACCTTGTAAACATGTCAATGATGTTTTAGTAAAGATGTGTTGGTTTCCTTAATGAATCAAAGACGTGGACCACACCTCGGTCAGGACACTGTTTGATTAGGATCCAGTGGTGCGACCCTTTAGCACCGGTTGGTGTTACAACCCGGTGATAAATGCATTTAAGCACCGATTGGTAAATATGAACCGGTGCTAAAGGGGGTGCCACATGCTACTTGAAAAGGAAAGCATCTTCTATTCAGTCACATGTGCTGTGTAGGTGAGATGAAAAGGAGGGTACGCGCGAGCCAAGAGGTCCTGCGTTCAAATCCCCATAGCAACACACATAACCCGGTGCTAAAGGGTTCCCAATCGGTGCTAAAGGCACTTTTTCTACCAGTGGCAAGACTTCTTTCTTATAACATAACCGGGGTCAATGGATATATCTGCCACTGCACTGTTACATGTCCTTTGCATGTGAAGCGTCGTAGTCATGGGACAATAAGGTAGTTGTATGGATACAAATTGCACGTACATGCTGGTGACATTATTGACGTCTTTCTCATCATAATATAATTATTGTCCATGTACATACTTCTCGGTCCCAAAATAATTATTTGTTTAGTTTTGTCCTAAGTCAAACTACCATAAGTTTAATCAAGTGTAAAAATAAAAGTATCAATATAAATGCAAGTAAATAGGTATACTATTAATATATAACTAATCTAACAAAACTTATGTGTTATCATAAGCAATGGTACATTTTTGTATAAATTTGGTCAAACTCAAGATGGTCTGAGTTAGGACATAGCTAAACGTAAATGAACATTTATTTTGTGATGGACGGAATAGTGCCATCGTACGTGTAACTTTCCTTTACATATGAACCGCATCACAATCATGGTTGGAACATAAGGGCAGTCCCAACCCTACTGATTAGGATAGTTTCTTGCATTAATTAGATTTGCCACATAGACATTTTAATGATGTGTCATGGGTATTAAAGAAGAGAGAGAGGGGAGAAGGGGAGAAACGGTTTCTCAGATGAGAAACCTAGTCTACGAGCTGAGTTACTCGGAGTGGACGGAAGAAACGAGTATATCTGCGTTGGGAGCGATGACTGATTTCCATCTGTGCTGTCCACGTCCTAGGCCTATCGGAGCTGCTCGTCACGGGTAGAGAGAATACTGAAAAGAAGCGGATTGATCGATTTGAATAAGGGCCCGTGCAAACAAATTAGGCGTTGTGTGCTGCCGTTTCTTGAGGGAGTTTCTTGGTGACGTGTTAGCTATGGAAATCAGGAAGTGATTTCCGGGTTGGGACTGCCCTAATGTATGCAAAGGCAACATTAAACTGCACGTGGTCCTGACTATGAGGTCTTAGAAACTTCTTTCTCGTAATATAATTGTAGTCTATGGACCACTGTCGTTAAGACTTTTATGTTTGGCGTGCGTCATACTCATGGTCCTAACATTTGCTGTAGAGGTGCCGATGGTACATTAAATTTCACGTACTAGTGACTATGAGGTCTGACCAACTTCTTTCTTAAAATATAACATTATCTTTATACTCCCGTCATTTCAGATTACAGTTCATTTGACTTTTTCAAAACTAAGTTTGACCGCTCGTCTTATTCAAAGTTTTGTGCAAATTATTATATTTTTGGTGGTGGATTGCTTTATTAATTAAAAATCTTCAAAAATACCTTAAATTTGACTATATTTCCACAAATTTTTATGAACAAGACGAGTGGTCAATCTTGTAGTAAAAAAAGTCAAACGACTTATATTTTGGAATCGATGTAGTATTTGCGTAGAGGTGAAGGCCCGCCTCCGCGTCAACGGAGACAAATTAAATTTTGGTTTAATTTAAATGAGATAAAATAAGAAATTCAGGTATTACGAGTCCATACTTCCATAATTTTTATATATTCATAAATATTATAATTTTTATATATTCATAAAAATTATGTTAATCACATCTCCGTAGAGAATACCCCTGATTAAGAGTTCTAACATGAGTACACGAAAAGAAAAATTACATCATATGGCGCCTATTACATAATGACTACAAAACAAAAGTCTTCAGTCTTGACTCCGTAGATGGACGCTTGGTGTAGACCAAACTTAGTGAATATACATGATTTCGTGCATGCATATTTGCTTGACTTTTTATGCATGATGCAACATAAGCACAACTTATGTATTTATGGGTTGCTAGCGTTATCTATTGGGGCTATTGAGTTCTTGCCCCTACTTTGATCCTCAATTGTGATTTTACCCCCATCTTTCTT
This sequence comes from Echinochloa crus-galli, assembly GCA_900205405.1. Lineage (NCBI taxonomy): Eukaryota > Viridiplantae > Streptophyta > Magnoliopsida > Poales > Poaceae > Echinochloa > Echinochloa crus-galli. The sequence goes on along the minus strand of OAMR01000778.1, from coordinate 94,297 downwards.
CACTTTGCGATTATACCCCTGTTATTGGAATTTGAAGAAAGATTTTACCCCTGTTCTGTGAAGAGCATGTAATGGTGTTAAATGAGATAAAAAAGACATATATACCCTTGCAAATATTCCCCTGTTTTGTCAAGAACTTTGTGATTTTGTCAAGAACATTTAACAGTTTTGCAACCAAAATTACCAACTAAACTCATTGCAATAAGCATACTGAGTTATAATTGACAAATTTTGTCAAAAAAAATTGACAGCATCATGACACAAAAGTAAGAGTACCATCCCATATATATATAGATAGATAACATCCCATTATACTAGTAGAGAAGTAACAATATCATATCCTACATAACATATAAGTTCAAGGAACAGTAGAGATATATTATATGGCCAGTGATAATGCATCATATTCATGCATCTAATCCTAACAATGCAACCAGTCTTCCTCCTCTTCCTCTGTTCCCTCCTCTTCCTCTTCCTCTTCCTCTTCCTCTTCCTCTTCCTTCAGCACCACTTGTTCCTCTTGCTCCTTCTGCTTCTCTTCCTTCAGCATCACCCCTTCCTGTTTCATTTGCACCTGTACCTACACTTGCCCTTCCTCTTCCCCTTCCCCTTCCCCTTACCCCTCCAGCTCCACCTCCACCTGCAGTTGCACTTCACAAACAGGAAAATTGGTTCCGTAAATAAGCTGGCAAATAAGCATGATGTTTGTGAAGACTACTGTTTGTGCAAGGGTCAAACTGTTACTCACACTAATGTTTGTGAAGATGGTGCATTTTGTGAAGATGAGAGATTTTTCTTCTTTTAACTTGCAGTAAGACCTCGCTCCTTGGCAATATTTAGCTATATGACCAGGTTCATTACATTCAGAACATGGTTTCCTCTTTTTGCCAGTGCTGGCCTCATCAAAAGCCTTGATTCTAGAGTTTCTTGGTCTCCCTGGTTTCCTTCTCAATTTAGGTTTCTTGATTTTATAGCCTAAATCAACACGTGGCCAGCTATCCTTGGATGTCATAGGATTAAATGTGGATGCATATGCCTTTTTGAGCCTATCAACTGAGAAGTAGACATGTACAAATTCATCCATGTGCATCCCTACTAAGCCTAGCAATGAATGCTAATGCATGGGTGCATGTCTTTTCAGTCACTTGCAATGCCCTACAACTACATGTCTTTTGTTCCAAGTTGACTGCAAGCCTGAACCTATTCACAGTTACTTCAGGTGTCCTAGCCCCACATATTAGTACATCATGGTCCTTGATAGTCTTGGATTTAGCATTTAGAGCGTTGGTGACAGCTGGAATAATTTTTCCTGACATTTTGTTACCAATCTTGGCTCTCAAAAAAAAATTCTCAATGATCATTTGTCTTATCTTGTCGTGCATATCAACAACTTGGAAGGCTTTGGTTTTTGACACCCAACTATTGAAGCATTCAGAAAGATTGTTGTTGATGTAATCTACCTTGATAGTGGGCGCCAAGTGTCGACGAATTATGTCGAGCACGTCTAACTGGGGATACCCCAGGGAGTAGATTTGTGTGGGTCTCGCCGAGTTCTAGGAGCGAAAGTACACGAACAACACAATTTAGACAGGTTCGGGCCGCGAATAGCGTAATACCCTACGTCCTGTGTGCTTGAATGTATTGCACATGTGGTTGTATATGTTTTGAGGGGGGTCCCTGCCCCGCCTTATATAGTTTGGAGGGCAGGGTTACAAGTTGGTTTGTACAGTCCTAGTCGTATACAACATGGATAACTACAACAGAGTACTTTTGGGAGTTTCCTATTAGTACACGACTAGTTAATCCAATCTACTACGCCGTCTTGCACCATAGCCGACTGGTTTGGAGTAGTCGGATCAGACTCTCTCTGCCGAGTAGTTTAATCCTTTGGATAAGTGGCCCTAGGGATCCTAGTCCCACAAGCCCCCGAGCATCTTGCATCGTTGAATTATGTCGAGCACGTCTAACTGGGGATACCCCAGGGAGTAGATTTGTGTGGGTCTCGCCGAGTTCTAGGAACGAAAGTACACGAACAACACAATTTTGGTTTAAAGATCAGGATAAATCTTCTGTTATCTGTTGCCTAACTGAACTTCCGGATTTTGCTCCGTTAACTGATGAGGGAATGTTATCTCGAAAAAATAGGCGGGAAATCAGGATGCGATACGCCATCGCACTGTAGTTTCCGCCGCAAGGTAGTGCCCCCATCGCCCCGGCTGGCTCCGCTGAAGGAGTTGAATCACCAGCCAAAGCTATCAATGTTGATGAATCGTCTCTGGACAAGGTAACACCTTTGTGCGTAAGATCAGCCTAGGGTAGCCCCCGAGCTTGTGCAATCAGTGAATGCGAGAGAAATTCAAGGCAGTGAATCGCTCTACAATGTCTTCGTGAGGGAGAGGCGCAGGAAGGGGAACTGGAAACCCTGGATCTCAGAGGGGTGGCAGAAGAAAATCAACACTTCCGGATCCTTTGATGAAGCCGACATTCGCTGATCCACCATCACTTGCCGTAGCTTGGAAGAGATGCGCGGTCAACTCTGATGAGTTAAGCAGCTTGGTCGAACAAGGTTTGCTTCTTGACCAAGCTTCCCTTGAGTGGAAATCTTGTTGGAATCAAGAATTCCCAACTGAAAATACCCAAGAAATTCCTCTTTTCATATCCTTCTGTGAACGTGGAGTTGGCTTGCCAATCTCTGCTTTTTTCAAAAATCTCCTTGGTTTCTATGGCTTGCAACTGCATCATCTTAATCCCAACGGGCTTTTATATATCTCTGTCTTTGTTCATGCTTGTGAAGCATTTCTTGGTATAGAACCTAGCCTCCCTTTGTTCCGCACACTATACCATATCAAACCACAACCAACCCATATAAGAATAGAAGTTGTTGGAGGAGCTGACGTCCAATTTCGCCAGAAAATGAAAGCGAAGTGGTTTGATATGCCAATCATGGATTCCTGTGGCGACTAGAAGAGAAAATGGTTCACCATTGGTAAGTGTACTTCAAAACTCTTGTAAATTTGAATACACTAGTCGATTCTGTTACTAGTATCCTTCTCATTTACTTGGATATCTTAAAAAACAGAAGGAAATCATTCTTTGAGTTGTCCTGAAAAAGATGGATGGTACCCCAAGGTCCAAGAGAACTGGAACTCCCGTAAGAAGACAACAAAGGTTGTCTCCCTTCAAAAATCTAACTCATTCCGGAGCATCCAGATGCACCAAGTCATTAAAATGATCACCTCCATGAAAAAGGGCACTTGAAGCTTTCTTGAGGTTGTACAGAATTTCAAAGGGGCTTGCCACGTCATGTACCTGCAAGTTAATTGTATTCGAACATTCCTTTGCTAGGGGGGTGTCGACGAATTATGTCGAGCACGTCTAACTGGGGATACCCCAGGGAGTAGATTTGTGTGGGTCTCGCCGAGTTCTAGGAACGAAAGTACACGAACAACACAATTTAGACAGGTCCGGGCCACGAATAGCGTAATACCCTACGTCCTGTGTGCTTGAATGTATTGCACTGCAAGGCTGGAACCACAGGAAAAGAATGCTCCCTTTATTTTCTCCACTTTAATTTTGATCCTCTACTATATATTTATACCCGCATACTACTCCTATGAACCACAAGATCTATTTGCCCCCGATGAATGGGAAGAACTCGCTAAGAGTTCATCTGAGAAGACTCTTAGTGACAAAGCTGTCAATGTCCGCAGTGATGACGAGGCCGTGAAAAATTCTGACATCAGCGCGCCATCACAAGTTTTGACTGCAAGTAAGTATCCTGAGTACTCAAAAGCAGTACTTGTTGATGTTGAAAACGTTATTGCTTATATTTGTATCCTGTAGCTGACATTTTCCATCATCCCTTAGTTGAGTACCGCTACTGGAGCAGAGCAGTGCATGACTGGTTTCCATCTACCGTCAAACTTCTAAGAAAATCCTGAGTCTCTTGTGAGGAAAGTGCGACCCCGTATTGTACCTCCTCAGAACAAGTGCTCTGGGAAGCACACCTTCTGAGAGTACCACTAGTTCCAGGCGGCCAAAACCTCTGTTGAAGTTCCAATTCCAGCCTCTGAAAGCTCCTGAACCACCAAAGGAGTAAGTAGAAAACTGTCCCCTAATGTCTTGATTCTGACTTTTGAATAGATAATGTATGCTTATATTTGTTATGACTGACAGGTCACCCAAAGAAGCAGTCACAAAGGTTGTTCAACAAGAGGAGACTAAAGATGGGCCTGCAATTGAAGCCAATGTTGAAAATCCGCCAATGCCTCAACTGGAAGCTACCATAACGACTCCAACCAAGAACTCTGCTCATGATGACACAGAAGCTTCGAGGCAGATGGTGGTTAGCGCCCCTGATGAACAAGCCAACATACCCAGTGAGAGTCTTTCACCCAGTAAGAGTCTTTCGCCGCAAGGTACGACCCCCATCGCCCCGGCTGGCTCCGCTGAAGGAGTTGAATCACCAGCCAAAGCTATCAATGTTGATGAATCGTCTCTAGACAAGGTACTCCTTGAACTAAAATTTTAGTAATGTTACTCCTTATTGCATTTATTGTAATATCGACTTGAATCGCATTCTGCAGGATTAAGAAATACAAGAAACAGAGCAACTCGAGAGAGTGCTGTGTGAGCAAATACCAGGCGAAATACTTAAAAATGTAAGTACTCATAAAATGTATTTCATTGTTTGCATGAGTAAAAACTTGATTAATATTGTTAACTATGTTCCTGTTCAGGTTGAAGTATAGGGCAAATCCGTGAAAGATGAAGCCTATGAGCTGCGCAACCACCTGCAACTAGCTTTGGTAAGAAACTGGTGTACCTTACTTGTGAATTCAAGAACATAGATGATATTGTAATAATAGAAAAATGCACAAGCACTGGTCGAACTAGTCGAAAAGCCTGGAGATGCTAAATTATCAGCCCAGATTCGCGAGTTAGAAGCCGACTGGGTGAAGGCTCGTGAAGAACTCGAGAAAGCCCAAGCGGAGCACAAGGAAGAAATTCAAGCACTCCAGAGACAAAATGACAGCCTTGTTGATGTCAAGGGTAAATTGGAGACCCGTGTGATAAATTTGAACAAAGAAAATACTGGTAAGTACTCTATACTTAATGTAAAGTATTTATACTAATAAGCAGTACTGAAAAATATAACCTGCTATGCACAGATTTGAAGAAAAAGCTGACTGAAGAAAAAGGAAAGACTACAAGCTGGTATAACCAGGTACAATGCCAAGCTGACGATATTACCAAGCTAAAGGCTCTGATTGATAAGAAAGATGCCAATTTCGCGAAGGAACATAAAGTTCGTACCGACATGGAGAAAGAGCTGGCCGCTGCCTTGAAGATTTCTCAGATTAAACAAGAGGAATTGAATAACCTACTTGATGAAAGAAAGAAAATTGAAGAGGCTGTGGAACCAATCAAGGACTTGCTGATGCCGGCTTGCATTGAATGCACCGATTCGGGCCGGTCTGCCAGTTGGTACAAGTGAAGAACAATATACAGCACTAGTAGGGGAAACAGAGCCATTAGCTGAAGAATTTGTAAACTCTGTAATCCAGAAGTGAAAAACAAGCTGTTGATGTGAGATTGCTATGTAATATTTAACAATATAATTGTGCTACTTTGGAATGGAAGTAACAATGCTTATAAATTTGAATGTTCATTGTATGAGATGTACTTGTAGTACTTTTAAAGCCTGAAGTCATTTGTTTTTGACTTGTAGATGATCTTGGAACAGGCTAGTGAAATCATGCAAAAGTACAATGGTGCCTAGACCCAAGGTCAAAAACCTGTAAAAGCGTATGCTTGTATGAAAAGATCATTGCTTAAACAGGTATAATGAATGGTTGCTGATGCAGAGCCGTAATGCTACAAAAAGTAGTATGTACTTATAATTTGCATGAATATATAGATGCATTGTGTAAAAGGTGAATCTGTTGATTTCCTGTTAGGCGCAATACTGAAATCGGATGCAGTTGGCATGAGACTCAAAGCCAGATTTCAGTAATAAACAAAAGACTGTAGAACTAACAGTAACCACCAAATATAGGCAGGTGTAGTTTAATCAAGACTACTGAGGCTTGGTGCCGCTTTTGTGATAAAAGTAGTCGTGGCGTCTTTTGAGTCGTTGTTAACACAACTATCCCTGATACTTGAATTTAATTGAACACAGGGTTATGCGCAAGTGAAAATATAGCTTTATTGATATCTTTAGAATCAAAAAAGTATATGGTATAGTTCTGTAATCCACTGCTATGGATAGAACTTTCGTAGATGCTGAATGTTCCAGACATTTGGCAAATATTCGCCTTCTTGAGTTTGTAGGCGATATGTTCCAGCCCCAATGACTTGTTTGACGAGGAATGGACCTTTCCAACGAGACATGAGCTTATGCAAGCCATCTGTCTTCTGTATTCGTCGTAAGACCAAGTCTCCTATGACAAAGGAACGAGGATGGACAGAGCATTGATGATAACGCCGTAAGCCCTCGAGATAACGGTGTTCTGAATGAGAGCCGCTACTCGAGCTTCTTCAATGCCGTCAACATCTTGAAAACGTTCCTGTTGAGCGACTTGTTCATCATAGTTCTCTAGTCGTGGAGCATTCCAAAGAAGATCAGCAGGTAGAACTGCTTCGGATCCGTAGACTAGAAAATAAGGGGTTTGTCCTGTTGCACGACTTGGCTACGTGCGTAGTCCCCAAAGTACTGCCGGTAACTCTTGAGCCCATTTTTCACCATATTTCTTGAGTGGTTCATAAAGTCTTGGCTTCAAACCCTGCAGTAGTAAGCCATTGGCCTTCTCGACTTGACCATTGGCCTTTGGATGAGCAACTGAAGCGTAATGAGTCTCAATCGAGTACTTTTCGCAATATTCTTGAAATGCTTCACTTGTGAAAATAGAGCCTAAGTCTATAAATATCTCGTGAGGTATACCAAATCGATGGATAATCCCGTTGAAGAATTTGATGAGATTGTCAGCCCTTGGATTGACTAACGGTTGCGCTTCAATCCACTTGGTGAATTTGTCGATGGCAACAATGAGCCAATCGAAACCACCAGGGGCTTTATCTAGAGGACCAACCAAGTCCAGGCCCCAACAGGCAAAAGGCCAGGATAATGGAATCATGCGGAGTTCATGTGCTGGGACATGGGCTTGACGAGCAAAAAACTGACAGCCCTGACATCTCTTGACGATATCTTCAGCATCTTTCTTCACCGTTGGCCAGAAAAACCCAACTCTGTAGGCCTTCCCGACTAGTGTGCGCGAAGCAGCATGGTTGCCGCAAGTACCACTGTGAATTTCTGCAAGCAGGGCTTTACCTCATCAGCTGGTATACACTTCGTCAACACGTTGACAGATGCGCCCCGCCGATAGAGTGTATTGTTGACTACTACATAGTTTGCCGCCCTGCGCCTGATGCGAACTTGTTCGCTTGTTAGCTTTGGTAGTTTGTGATCTCGCAAGTACTCGATGAATGGAGTCATCCAGTCAGTATCGATAATCATGACCTGGAGGTCAGGCCTTGGTGGTTCTGAAACAGAGTCTGCTTGGACTGGTTCTTTGATAGATGGATGATGTAACTCGTGAACAAAAATCTCTGCAGGAACATCTGATCTTTGCGATCCCATATTGGACAAGGCGTCAGCAGCAACGTTGTAATCACGAACGACATGATGAAATTCTAGTCCAAGGAACTGGCGTTCAAGTTTACGGACCTCCTTGACATATGCATCCATTGTTTCCTTCGTGGCATCCCAATCCTTGTTGACTTGATTGATAGCTACTGCGGAATCTCCATACACACAAAGGCACTTGATACCAAGTGATGAGGCTAGGCGAAGACCGTGTAACATGGCCTCATACTCAGCTTCATTGTTGGTGACTGGAAAAAGGATTTGTAGAACATACTTGAGTTGTTCACCTTTGGGGGAAATTAAAAGAACTCCTGCGCTGCCTCCTTCCAGTTTCAATGACCCATCGAAGTACATAACCCAACGCTCAGGGTGAGTAGTTGTTTTGGAGTACTGGGTTTCCAACCACTAGACTGTGAAGTCGGCCAAGGCTTGAGACTTGATGGCCTTTTGTGATGTGAAAGTGAGGTCATATGCCGCTATTTCTGCCTTCCACTTGCTGATTCGCTCGGTTGCATCGAGATTGTGAAAAATCTCGACCAAAGGAAATTTAGTCACAATAGTAATAGGAAAAGCTTGAAAATAATGCCTTAACTTTCTGGAGGTGATGAAAATTGCGTAGAGCGGCTTCTGGACTTGAGGGTAGCGGATCTTGGATTCCGAAAGTACTTCGCTGATGTAATAAACCGGCCTCTGTACTGGAAAGACATGACCTTCTTCCTTTCATTCGACCATAATGACTGTGCTGACTACGTGTGTAGTAGCCGCAATATATAAGAATAAGTGGTCATTTTTGAGAGGAGCGACAAGTACCGGGGGAGTAGTCAAGTATGTCTTGAGTTGTTCGAAGGCTTGATTTGCTTCGTCAGTCCAGGTAAACTTGTCTTGTTTCTTGAGTAGCTTGAAGGAAGGGAGACCCTTCTCCCCGAGCCTTGAAATAAATCTATTAAGCGCTACAATGCACCCGGTAAGCATCTGTACTTCCTTGATGCTTGAAGGAGCTTCCATGTTGAGGATGGTTGTGATCTTGGAAGGATTTTCTTCGATGCCTCGGTGGCTTACAATGAATCCGAGTAGTTTGCCAGCGGGAACACCAAAAACGCATTTAGTTGGATTGAGCTTCCATCGATACGTCCTGAGGTTGTCGAATGTCTCCTACAGATCGGTAATGAAATTCCCCGGTTCTCGTGTCTTGATCACAACGTCATCAACATATGCCTCTACATTCTTGTCAATTTGGGAGGAGAGGCAGTTCCGATCTGGAGGACAATGCTTATTGAGGTCCGTGTAGTGGACACACATGCGCCACTCATTGTTGTTCTTTTTCCTGACCAGGACTGGGTTGGCCAACCACTCTGGATGAAAGACTTCTTTGATGAAGCCAGCCGCGAGTAGTTTAGCTATCTCAGCCTTGATTGCGTTGCGTCGTTCTTGATCGAAGCGTCGTAATCGCTGCCTCTTGGGCTTTGCGTCTTTCTGAACGTTAAGATTGTGCTCGACAAGCTCCCTAGGAACACCAGGCATATCAGATGGTTTCCAAGCAAATATATCTTTATTAGCATGAAGGAACTTGACGAGCGGGTCTTCCTATTTACAATCTAAGCCTGCCCCTATGAGGGCTGTTTTGGACGAGTCTCCCATCTCAAGGTCTACAGTCTTGAGCTACACTTCTTCAGAGGGCTTGAAACTCGTATGCGCAGGTTTCTTGGTGCGAACATCTGATTCTTGGTCTGTGGATTTCTTGGCCAAGGCGAGTACTTCCATCATCTGAGTTGGGACTTGAGCAGCCGCAGCAAACTCTACCGCCTCGACATCGCAGTCATGAGAAATCTTGAGGTCTCCCTTGAGGGAAAGGACTCCATTGGGAGCTAGCATCTTGAGGACGAGGTAGACATAATGTGGGATTGCCATGAACTTCGCGAGGGCTGGTCGCCCGAGAATCGCGTGGTATGAGTTCTCAAAATCTGCCACCTCAAACTTGATGTACTCGGTCCTGAAGTTGGCCGTCGTGCCAAAGGTGACTGGCAACGTGACCTGTCCTAAGGGAATTGCAGCTTTGCCTGGGACAATGCCGTAGAACGGAGATTCAATGGGCTTCAGGTACTTGGTGATGTCAAGCCAAATCTTTGTAAATGTTTTGGCAAAGATGATGTTGAGCCCGCTGCCTCCGTCGATGAGTACTTTGGTCAGTCTGGCTTGTGCCACGACTGGGTTCAGTACTAGGGGGTATTTGCCTAGATTGGCAAAATTGGTCCACTGGTTGGCCCTAGAGAAAGTAATGGGAACCTCAGACCACTTGAGGTATGTGGGAGTAGCTAGTTCTATTGCCATGATCTCACGAAGAGATAGCTTCTTGGCATGAGTAAGGCTTTCTCCGCTGAACAATACTGCAACGATGTTGTCCACTTGAGGGAAGCCATTGTCTTGGTCATCATTGTCACTGTCTTTCTTCTTGTTTGTTGGATTCTTTTTCTCAGGCAACTCCCGCTTGTCGAACTCTTTCTTGATGTGGATGCATTGGGCCATCGTGTGTTTGCCGTGCGGATGATATGGGCAAGAGATATTCATGACTTTATCTAGGTCAGGGGTGCTTTTCTTCCGCATGGAGTGCTCAACTGCCGCGACCGTGTTGTCTGGCTTGCGCTTGTTGAGGCTGAAATCACGCATGTTGTTGTTGTTACGACGCTCGGGACTACTCTTGTCTTGGTTGTTGCCACCATTGGAGTTGTTGTCCTTGCGCTTGTCGAATCGCTCGCGTTCTTGATCGTCTTGATCTACCCAATCTGCGGCCATGCTCCTGAGTTCCGCAATGGTTTCTGGGTGTCGTCTTCCAAACTCGTGATGCAATTCACGTTCCCATAGACCGTCGTGAAAACAGTCGATGATCTCTCTGTCTGACACGTCTACGATCGTGGCTCGTTTCTCGAAGAATCTCTTGATGTATTCTCGCAGGGTTTCGCCTTTCTCCTGCTTGCAAGATGCTAATTCAAATTGGGTTCCGGGCCGTGCTCAAGTACCCTAAAAA
>OAMR01000778.1:69686-83437 GCA_900205405.1 Echinochloa crus-galli | reverse complement strand
TTGCCTGTGAACTTCTCTATTCCACTCTTCTTGAGCTTCTGAGGCAACAGGACCTTCTTGATGCGGCTGGAGAAAGCTGGAAATCCATCATATTTGTCGGATGGAGATTGCTGTCTTCTTCCGCGGTAACCGTCGTCCTCGTTTCGGCGGTTCGAGTGGTGGCTTGGGGAACCACTCGGTTCGGGGTCTTGACGACCTCGGCCGCCTTGATAGTTGCGGTCACGACCACGTAGGGGGTGATCGCCATGGCCATCGTCGCCCGAGGGGTCATTGTCTGGCTGATTGTCTCTGCCATGGCCGTGTGATCGATGATCTCGATCACGATTGGTGTCGCGTGGCGGGTTCTATTCCAGGTTATGCGAAGGCTGCTCTTGATCAGCTGCGATTGGGCCGTAGAGTTCTTCAAATTCTGCTCGTCGACGAATCTCAGAAGCTATGCGATTGGCTCTGCTGGCGTCGATTTGGGAACGGGCATCTCGGTTGGCGTTGATCGTGTTACGGAGATCGCCGGCCGTAGGGTTGGTTCTGTTTCCTCCTTGGGGAGCCGGTGTAGTGCCTCGGATCACGATTTGCCCTGCGTTTCCCTGTGGGGCACGACTTGGGTGAGGAGATGATACGGAGCAGCTGCCTTGAGTTCTTTGGTCCGGAGTCCTCTGGACCATCCCTGGCCCACCTTCGGGTTGGGGCTGGGCCGCGGCTAGCAAGGTGAGTACTTGTTGTAGCTGCGGTGTGCTAGGCATAGCTTTGACAATTTCAGCAGCCACGGTCAGATTGGTTGGTGCGTCGGTTAGAACGGGTTGATCCCCGACCATTTGGAAGTCATTATCGAGGTTTCGTGTGGCGGTGGCGCGCCTAGCTACATTGATGTGCCTTTGCCTGCGCTTCACATTCCTCGATCGCCGGGCCGTCCTCTGTTGATCAGTCTCATTGGGTACAGTCGGCTCTTCGTCGGAGATATCGCCCATAAGCTCTCGCTCGTATTGATCTCCTTGTCCTGGTGTGCCTGCCATGTAAACTTGTCTGCTTGGATCGCGCAGTTGTAGGCTCAAAGCACCAAAGAAGTTATCCCCCGTTGAGTCGGAAGAAGAGGTGATCGAAGCGGTCTTGCCGTCTTGATAGGGCAGATCCTCCAGTATTGTGGCACTTAGTCTCGACTCGTTGCCCCAACAGGAATCAACAGGGATCACACCTAGCGAGTGAACAAGGAGTCCTCCTGGCGAGTTGGTCACGACAAGTCCTGAGGGGAGCCAAACGAGTGGTTGCTCGAGGGTAACGTCAGACTTGTAGTAAGTGCTGCAGTTGAATCGTGCAACGTTGTCTGGGGAGTTGCTTAGTAAGAGCGTGAAATCATCTTCGTCTTCGTCCTCTGATGGTCCAAAGACCAACTCAGAGTCCTTACAATGATTCATGATCTGGCTAGGCGATAAGCTTGTCTTGTCACCCTGCTTCGTGATGTACATCTGTTGATATACAGCCGCGGAGTTGGAGAGGCCGAACCGGAATCGATCTGGGTGGTTTTCCGATGGCATAGCCAGCTCAGAATCCCTGACTCTTTCCATGTTTGGAATAGAGTTGTACCCAGTCTTGACTTGGAGACTCCCGTTCCCAAGCTGAAGAGATCGCGAAGCTCAAGGCGGCGATCGAGAAGAAAGACGCTGAGTTCACCAAAGAGCACAAGATCCTCACCGACATGGAGAAGGAGATCACGGGAGCATTGAAGACGGCTCAACTGAAACAAGAAGAAGTCAACAACCTGCTTACTGAAAGAAAGAAGGTTGAAGAAGCCGTAGAGCCAATCATGGAGATGCTGATCCCTGAAGGTGCGGAGACGGGCAACTTGTATCTAGTCGAGCGCCTTTGTCAAGTGCTAGAGCTGGTGGGGGAATTCTGCAATGCCACTTTGAAGGACTGCACAAACAGGATCCTGGCACTCTTCAAAGCGTACAACCCAACTACCAAGCTAGACATGAAGTATATTCCAGTTGGGCTAACAGATGAGCAGTATGAAGCACTGTTATTCCAATCTACTACGCCGTCTTGCACCATAGCCGACTGGTTTGGAGTAGTCGGATCAGACTCTCTCTGCCGAGTAGTTTAATCCTCTGGATAAGTGGCCCTAGGGATCTTGGTCCCACAATATCTTCAAAGAATTTGCTTCTACTCCATATATATGGATGATTGTCATCCAACCAGGCAAGTGCACTAGAATTTTTCTCCTCTATCTTGTTCATAAAATAGTTGAACTTGTCAATTGTAAAGCTCTTGGCAGCTGACCACATGTTCTTACCATAAAGCTCACCGCTGAAACCATTCTTCTTCATATTTTTCCACAAGTGTCTCATGCATTCTCTATGTTCCACTCCTGGGTATACTTGATCTACAACCAACTCTATTCCTTTGCCCGCATCTGTACTGATCACCAAACCATTAGGAGTACCAATAGATTTTTTTCAAGTTATTGACAAACCAAGTCTAGCTTTCCTTAGACTCTGTCTCAATCACACCATAAGCCACTAGAAATAACCAGTTATGACCATCCACTGCAACAGTTGCTGCCAACTGCCCTCTTGACCTTCCTGTCAAGTGTGTCGCATCCATAGCAATGTAGGGTCTACACCTTTGCAAAAAACCATCAATGCATGGTTTGAGAGCAACAAAGAACCTGCTGAAACACTGATCACCATTATCATCTTCTTCAGTGTCTAGCTCAACAATACTACCAGGTACTACTCTAAGAAGCTCAGCTTGATAGGTAGGTAGCAAGTCATAGCTGTCATCCCACTTCCCATATATGATGTCCATTGCTTGTTGTTTGCCTCTGAAAACTCTATGGTATGGAACATCTATGGAGTACTTCTTCTGGAGCCTACTATGCAACTCCATTGCTCCCATATCAGGGTCTTCCCGCAACAAAACCACCACTCTTTCAGCAACACATTTGTTGGATGCCATGCATGACTTATTTATAAGTTGGGTTAAACATGGGGGATAAAAACCAAATCTATACTTATATTGATGGGGTTGTGGCTTTCTGGTGGGCTATTTGGATTACAAGGAATGGTTGTTTTTATGAATTTTCAACCCAAAACATTTATGCATGCAGGTACTATTTAGGGAAACATATTGGCTCCGAACTTGGGCCAAGTTGCAGCGAAATGAGAATGATCAAGCCCTCGCCATCAAGGTGTGGCGTACCTTAGAGATGGTGTCGCTTAGTTTTTTCATTTCCATTGGATGATCTTTAAATCTACAGATTGGGTGTTGAGACAATGTCATGCTAGTTTTTTTCATCTCTTCGTAGCAGTTTGCTACTATTTGTAATAAATTTGGACTGATTCCTTGACTTAGAAGGATGAAGCCGCAACTTTCCTTTACCTAAAATAAGTGAAATTTATGTAAATTATCATAAGTAGTTTGCTCACAGTTTCTCATTGAGGCCAACAGATTTACAGTCTGACTACAGTGTTCACCGATTACGCTTTCGCATCTACTTCAATGTAGCTTTTCAGTTTTGTGTGTACCATCAGCTTGTGTGTGGATGTGTGGTACGCACGCTTATCTACACAAATAAAATTGGTCAAAAAAAATTGTGTACTTTTATGAGGCTCAACCTTTTAGGTGGATTGGATCTCATAAGTGATGACTATTATAGAGTTAACAATGCACAAAAAAACAGTCCACATGACATTATCAAGCTACCCATAAGGCTATAACCATTATGAAAGTAGTACATATAATAGTAATATAGGATAAGCAAGCCACTCATAAGGGCAATAATATTTCAGAACCAACTAGTACTTATGTTTCACACACACACACACACAACACACACACACAAAGACTGCAGTTTATTGTCCATAATATAATTCCTGTTTGATTTGATTTATCAAATGATTTGCTGTTATGCAGGAGACGGTGTGCTTAAGCCTAAAGTGATCGCTGAGCCGGTGATCACCATAACCGAGCGGACTGCAGACCACCAGTGCGTGATCCTCGCAAGCAACGGGGTGTGGGACGTGATTTCGAACAAGACCGCCTGCTACGTGCCTACGTCGCCCGCTACTGCCTGGAAGATAGTAGCCCGCTGCCTCTAGTCGACCCTGCCGGCGCCGTAGGCCATGAGTCGGAGCTGCGCTGCTCCCGTGCCGCCAGGGTCTTGGCCAGGCTCACGTTCATCAGGCACACCAGAGACAACATTAGCATAATCGTCATTGACCTCAGACACAGGGAATACGTACTGATAGCTAGGCTGCTTGTGGTTAGCCGTCGACCTAAGGAGTGAAAGTGAAATGATACTATTAGGAGGAGATGGTCGTCATCTAGTAGACTTACATTTCATGTTTTTTATCGATTGGAGACTCCGGTCATATTTCCGTTATATATTTGGAGACAAAGAAAGCCGGTGAATGATTGCCATCCACGGCAGAGACGAAAAAATTGGAAAAACTAAACAAGGAAAGGAGAGACAAATTTTAAATAACATTATGAATTTAGTGGGTAACAAGCTATTAGAATGGCACAGCCTAGTGGTGGAAGTGTGGTAGATATTGACCTGCAGCATGGGAGGGATGCTTTTGTATGGTCTTTACACAAAAATGGACCCTTTGCTATCCACTCCATGTATAAGAATCTCATCAATAGTGGAGTTAAAGTTACGCGAGAAATTTGGCAAACAAAATTACTACTGATAAAGATCAGGATCTTTTTGTGGTATTTAACAAACCATGTTATCTTAACAAAAGATAATCTTACTAGGAGAAATTGGAATGGGAACAAAAACTGCAGCTTTTGTAAATGTGTAGAAAACATTTCTATATTGCCAAGTTTCTATGGTGGGTTCTACATTTTGTTTTTGGTTTGGCCCAACACAAGTGGAAAAATGGGCTTTAGTCACGGTTTTAGTCCCGGTTTTGGGAACCGGGACTAGCTCCCCAGGACTAAAGGTCCGTTTATCCCCACCTGGGACTAAAAGTTTGGAGCTCTATAAAAATGTTGCGCCCCAAGGGAATCAAACTCACAACCTCTTGCATTACCTTGCGTACAGCCTCCTAACCACTCTACCTACATAGCACATGTGATGGTAGGTGGGATGTTTTCCCTTTATTGTAACCCATGAAGGGACCTTCAGTCCCGGGTGGTGGTTTCAACCAATCCCGGTTGGTGTCTCCAATCGGATTAAAAGTCACCCTTTTAGTCCTAGTTGAAGCCTCCAACCGGGACTAATGCTTTGTCCGGGGTTGAGCCTCCAACCAAGACTAGAAGTCATTAGTCCTGGGTCCACTAAAATGTCCCGGATGGAAGTGGATGAAAGGCTTATTCTCTACTAGTGCAACTAACAAACATGCATGATTTATTTACAAGTTGGGTTAAACAAGGGGGACAAAAAACAAATCTATACATATTGACAGGGCTTGGCTTTCTGCTAGGCTATTTGGATTACAAGGAATGATGTTTTTATGAACTGTCAACCCAAAACTTTCTACATGTACTATTCAAGGGAACATATTGGCTCTAAACTAGGGCCAAGTTGCAGTAAAGTGAGAATGATCAAGCCCTCCCCATCAATGTGTGCCGTACCTTAGAGATGGCATCGCTTAGATTTTTCACTTCCAATGGATGGTCTTTTAATCTAAGGATTGGGTTTTGAGATAATGTCATGCTACTTTTTTCATCTCTTTGTTGTAGCAGTTTGCTACTATTTGTAATAAATTTGGACTGATTCCTCGACTTACGAGGATGAAGCCGAAACTTTCCTTTATCTAAAAAAATGAAATTTATGTAAATTATCATTAGTAGTTTGCTCCCGGTTTCTCATGGAGGCTAGCAGATTTACAGCCTGACTACAGTTTGCTTCGATGTAGCCGTTCAGTTGTGTCTCTAGCATCAGCTTGTGCGTGGATGTGTGGTACCCATACTTATGTACACAAATCAAATTGGTTAGAAAATTGTGTACTTTCATGAGGCTCAACCTTTTAAAAATTTTTATTTGATCTTTTTACAAGTAAAAAAATCAAATAAATAAAAAATAGGGAAGAGAAAAGTCAAGAGGCCTCTAATGATCAACATACGGGAAAGAAATCCAGATGAGCCAACTTGAGATTTTTTGGCATTATCATCACAAAGAATAAATTCTGGATTTCTCTTATTTCATATCTTGAAGGCAAATCGATCGAATAATGTGGCTGATGAAGTTTTGAACTTTTTTTCTAATATCCGCTGAAAATTTGTATGTTTCTGCTTGAGCCGTATGAGATGAAATTTTCATATACGGTTCTCGGAGGGGGAGTCGGGCTTGATAAATCCTTAACTTTAGGTCTTTTTTAGGGATTAGTAAATATGTTCCTCCTCATGTCAACATATTTTATTGTTTAGGGGGAATTACACTTACTTGTTTTCTAGTACAAGTCGCTACCGGTTTTGCTATGACTTTTTACTACCGACCAACTGTTACAGAGGCTTTTTCCTCCGTGGATTGGATCTCATAAGCGATGATTATTATAGAGTCCACAATACCCAAAATACCAGTCCACATGAGATTTTATCAAGCTCTCCATAATAAGGTTCACGCCCAACCAACCTCTAAAATACTTATTAGACATGAAAACTAGTATGCTAGCTCTTTACTAGCATAAAGATGGATTGCCCTGCACTATCTTTTATCTATCTTGTTACCTTGCTACCCTGTCGGCGCAGCAGGGCAGTAGGCCACCATACCATCGCATTTACTACCGAGGTCCACACCTCTCCCGGTCTGTACGGGAGCCGAACTAGCCGAGCCTCCGGCCAGCGACGGAGCCGATAGTTATTACCCTAATTATCGCTGGGAGAAGGGAGGATCATTAGTCACAACGTAATCAAAACCGGATTTGCCAAATCAAAACAGCTTCGTCCAGATAATACATGGGATAGGTTTTGTCTACACGTGCATGCAAGTTACCAGAATATAAAAACCACGGTTGCCTGTCTATTGTTGGATATTTTTATAAATTTGATTTACCAGAATCCATGGGTCAAGTTACTAAAATATTATGATTGAATACTTACGACAATGCCTTCAGGAATTACCAGATGTGATAATGACGGTTTACTATAATACATTAGTTAGGAAAGATGGTTTAGTTTGAATATAGAGTAAATTACACTCATCATACAATAACTTGTATGACTGTATCACTTTGGTCTAACAAGTTGCAAAACACACAAGCTGGTGCCTAAACTTATCAAATTTGTGCATGTACAGTCACATATAATACATAGTGTATTTTATCGTCATGGCTGACCATGTGAAGTATAGTGGGGTTATAAGTATTAATTTTGATGTGGCTGATCGAGGGCCTCTAGTCCCTAGTTCTGCTGGTCATATAATATATCTAGCCGATAAATTTGGCCATGATATTTGTATGTTTGTGTATGGTAAAACATGGAGCTTGTTGGAATCACTCCCTCACTCAGCCCTTGTTAATCGCAAGCTGATCACACGCACTTTGTGTCTCTGGATACACACACACAGAGGGACCTTGAGAGAGTATGAACTGGACACAACACGATAGCACTTCTCTCTAATTCATCTTCTAGTACATGACGAAACAAGTATTTAAATACAATGAGTGTGTCTCTAGCTGACCAGGAGGTTACGCACACGACCTGCCTAGCTACTACACGGCTTGACCGGGTAGTGCATCTACTCATGCGCCTACAAGCCGGGAGGACCAAGTAATCTACTTGCTAATGACCATGCAAGTGCTAACCGAAGAGCTAATCCCAACGGTCACGGCTGCGAGTCTCACGCCATCCTCTCTTGACCACGATCTTTGCTCATGCATGCATCCTAATCTCCTAATCTCTAGGTACGTACTTGCTTATCCTAACTACTTGACTCTCATGCAGCTGGTAATCTCTACTGCTGCCGAGAATGCTTATTGTTGTAGACGTTGTAGCAGCTCCTGACATGTCGTAGATATCGGCACTCCCATCGAACCGCGTCTCACGGCTTCTTCGTACGCGCACAGGCTTAGCACGTATCGCACGTACCACTGCTGGCGCATTCCTGTGCTCCCCCACTACAATCATACGCAAAGCCCCTATACAACAATATTCTCTACGTGCAGGAAATAAACTAGCATACTCTAATACAAAGAAGATTATTATTGCTAACAGAGCTAACATAGTAAATTTATCCGGTTTCTTGTTCAATGAGGTTTCTTGTTCAATGAGACATGCAACGAGAGTGTTGTGTCACATCCTTGTACACAAAATCAATTAGTGCACAACTCTCTAAGTATAATTATTTAAATAATCAAATATCAAATGAAAACATATAGACCTAACACCTAAGAAAGTTTAATAAATATAATTTGCTCATTGCTCAAATAATTTAAGATGCCACCTAAATAGAATTTTTCGTGTATTGAATATGTATCAATAAAACAATGAAAAATTAAGAAATGGTTTTGCTCATGGTGCCACTGATCCACCACCTAAAAACCATAGATATATAATATGTTCAATTGATTTTGAATTTTAGTCCTCCACTGATAGAACCCACTTGGGTTTGTTCCTGATCTTTCGATGAGAGTGGGGGATAACTCGATTTGAGAAGGATCGACGTTGTGCTGCCCGACTACAACACCACAAGGGCCAAAGCTGCGCCTTAGCGACAGTTACACCGCCTCCGATTTGTGTTGTTCTTGCTGTGCCAAGAACAACCTTGAACCTGTAAGCAAATCGAAGAACAAGCAAGAAGAAGTGGACAAGCAAACGGCACACAGACCTTGCCCAAAGGATGAATCTTATACACATGAGTTTGGGGTTCTGAATCAAGCAAATGGGTGGTCTAGTCGACACACGCATCCACTAGGAAGTAGCTGAAGGCTAAACTTACATCTAAACAAAACCCAACCTGCTCTTGGCGGCTGGAGCATGTATTTATACATGGGAGACAGCCAAGAATCATGGGAGGGTGTAAACCCTAAGATAGAATGGGCCCCTAGTGGGCTCGACGAGATACAAATGGCTTAGCACAAGTCTGGAAGACCCAACACCATTTTGTAAACTCCTCTTAGATCCGGTGGAATTTCGTCGTGATGTTGGATCCATCTGAAAGTAGACTTCAAGAGCTTTCCAACAAGTACTCATGGGACTCAAACAAATATAGGAGCTAGGAGTTATGACCTTCGCAAGTTGTCCCTCTGCGTTGGTCCGAACTGGTTGGTCCGATCTAGATGCCTGGAGGGTCCGAACTGGCTGGTCCGTTCTGGACGCCCGAGGGTCCGAACTGGCTGTTCGGACATGCTTTATTGTCTTGGTTGCTCTCCCTCCAATCTTGTTCATGTCCCAAGTTCCTAAGTATAAGAAAATCATCACACTTGTTTAGTAGTACCTAGGGCTGGACAAAATGCTCGAAGCTCGTTAGCTCGCTCGGATCGCAGCCGGCTCGGCTCGACTCGGCTCGCCTCGTTGTATATTCCTAACGAACCGAGCAAGAGTTTTTGCTTGTTAGTATAACGAGCGAGTTCGAGCCGGCTCACGAGCCAAACGAGCTAGAAGGTTTAATAGACTAAAAAGCAAATTATTAATTGATAATAATATATGTATACTATATGCGTAGTTCTAGATGATGTTATGATTATATTCTATTATTATAGTATAATAGAGTAGATTTTCAAGATATTAAGACATATAAATACTATAATTTTTTATATTATATATATTGTTATGGCAATTTTAAATTTAACTCTAGCTCGCGAGCTTAATGAGCCGAGCCGAGCCAGGATTTTTGCTCGTTTACTTAACGAGCCAAGCCGAGCTGGCTCGTTTAGCTAACGAGCTCGAACGAGCCGAGCTCGCTCGATATCCACCCCTAGTAGTACCCTATTCAGGAAAGAACTTGTTTGGGCAGCAAGAAACGACTTTATCTGATAATTGATTTGTCGTGGTCGAGCTCGAGTCAATGGTACTTGCTGAGTACAAGGTGTGGTTGTATCAATGGTAGCGATGTCCTCATCATCCACCACCTAAAAATTAATACTTATGACCTAAACGATAATCTATGTGGCCTGTTACTACGGCAAAATACACTATGTGGTGTACAATTGACCGTACATGCACACACTTGATAAGTTCATGTATCTATTTGCATGGTTTATAACTTCTTAGACCAAAGTGATACAACCACGTAAGTTGTTGTATGGCGGGTGTATTTTACTCTTGAATATATGCAGTATTTTAGTAGAGCACGGATAAATTGCGACAATTGCCTGCGTACTGGAATCTATATCGTGGGTTACGGTAATATTTCAACATAGGGATATGGTTTAGATTTCAACATATCAGCTATTTTGGCAGGACATATATGAACTCCGTCTTGGTTGGTTTAAGTACCGTACAATAAAAGACGCGTGCCAAGAGTTAGAGGTTTTGGCCATGCGCATTTTTGCACACCGTGGATGGAGGTTTAGTAATAGGATTACATACTAATTCTTTCATCAAACTGTATGGTGTGGCCTTTTGATTGATCTGTGAGTTGGCAGACGGAAGTGCTGCTCTTGTAAAACATTGGTTGTAGCCTTTTTGGCAAAGGCCGGGTATTAATTTATCCATTATCTAAAAAAAGTACCGTACAATAATTTAGGCAACATTACACACTTATAGAAACATATATTTTTGCATCCAGAATTTGAAAGAAATCATTTAGAGTTTCTCTGGTTCAGTTGTGCTAGGTGCCCAGTTATATAACCAAACTTTACAAAGATGTCCGGCCACCTACATAGTCCAGAACAATTGATAGATAATTTGCAATTTCAACATAAACAAGGCAGATACAGTAAGAACATATATATGATAAAGACAAATTCACAAGGCAGATTAAATGCCTGGTTGGTTGATGAACAAGCACTAAGAGCAAGCACTAGGATTATATGATTCTACACAAGATTAACATACTTATTCTCTTAAGAATGGGAATGAACAAGTGACAGGAATGAAAGGAATGAAGTGACTGTTCTATTGAATGAGGAATTTGTACACTTATATACAAGGCCCAAAGGGCATGAGGGGGGTTGCCACCCCAAGGGAGAGGCCCCTTGGTTACAAGTAACTGCAATGTTGTATTAGATAAACCAAAAATCAAGATAATGTAATCTCCAAAATATAGAAGAATAACTAGCAGATAACTGAGTTACATGCAGCAGGAAAGATTGGGGATTAGTCACAATATAAGGTGCTGCAGGCTCCGTCTGCAGCCCAGGCTGCCGAATCTCCGTACAATTTGCCGACACTTACTCATCCCCAGCCAGCTAATATCTATCATAGGCACCAGGAGAACTTTATGTTAATCTCCTACGAAGATAGAGGAGAAATCAGAAAATAAGCATTACAAGGAGGGAAATTGACAGTCAGAAAATAGGGATAATAGTAACTGCCCTTCCGATAAATAAACAATGATGCACAACATCAGGAGCCCTTACCCTATCAGAATCACATATGTCAATTAAGAAACGTCGAATGAAGATGTGCCAGCATGAATGTTCACCTCAGGAGCAGGATCTTTTTCTTTCATTCAAAATTGAGTTATCACAATAGCATATTCGAGTTACTACAATATCTCTGAAGAAATACCAAAATTAAATTACTGCAATGCAGTCTGAAGCTTTCAGGAAAAGCTACAGAAATCGTTTTGTATAATACAGTTAGATCCATCTTGTTAGTTTTAAACATAAAGCAAGGCAGTTAGGTTACAGAAAATAATTGCAGGTTCGTCACCGGATATAAAAGAGAAATCATGCCCAGCTATTAGTTGCAAAATCTGGAGGCCTAATAGGAATCTATTTGGTTGCCGAAGACACCAACAAGCACTTTGGAGGAGCTTATTTTTCCAAAACTGATAACCCGGAACACAATGTATATGTTACAACCTTCAGAAATCAAACTACTGAATCAATAATCGTAATCCAAAGGGCATCATCTTCTTCTCGATATTAAACAAGGGAGGCACGATTTCAGGATGCTTACCTCAGGGTCTATTCCACTGGCTTGGATGGGGATGGACCTGTCAGCCCATCTCCAAGAAATCCAGCGTGAGTGCTGGTGCCAATTATGCACGGATTCCTAGCGTGGGATAAGATTGGATCTCTCGGCTCGTGGCTGCGAGACAACGGAAACAAATCGAATAGTCCAAGAAGTGTGGCCGGAAAAATGATGAACTAAGATTCAAAATGTGAACTTGATGACTGCAACTGCACTTGATGACCAAGGGTGGCCTACTGATCATGCAAAATCTAAACCTAAAACCTACTGTCAATTATTATTTAGTTTACTACTGGTTTTTTTGTAAATCAAAACAATATGCTAAGAGAAAAAGGACATCTAAAACCTCTAGGTCACATAAATAAAATTCAAATATCTTACTAGCAAATAGTCCAATACAAGTTAGTACAAATAGCAAGATAGAAATCAGCATATATTAGATGAACTAAATCATTACAAACCAGTATATATTAGATGAATTAAATGTCTGATTGGTTGATGAACAAGCACTAAGAGCAAGCACTAGGATTATATGATTCTACACAAGATTAACATACTTATTCTCTTAAGAATGGGAATGAACAAGTGACAGGAATGAAAGGAATGAAGTGACTGTTCTATTGAATGAGGAATTTGTACACTTATATACAAGGCCCAAAGGGCATGAGGGGGGTTGCCACCCCAAGGGAGAGGCCCCTTGGTTACAAGTAACTGCAATGTTGATCATCCCTATAGTAGAGCGAGCAACAAACCTCTCCACGTCTCTCCGCATCCTCGGCCAAAAGAAGTGACCATCAAGAATGTCTTCAGTTTTCTTCACCCCAAAGTGTCCCATCAGCCCTCCTCCATGTGCTTCCTGCAGCAATAACAAACGCACAGAGCTAGCTGGAATGCATAGCTTATTAGCTCTAAAAACAAACCCATCATTGACGATGCATTTGTTCCATGTTTTTTACAAGGCCCAAAGGGCATGAGGGGGGTTGCCACCCCAAGGGAGAGGCCCCTTGGTTACAAGTAACTGCAATGTTGTATATCCCTATAGTAGAGCGAGCAATCTCCTCATCCTTGGCCAAAAGAAGTGACCAGCAAGGATGTCTTCAGTCTTCTTCACTCCAAAGTGTCCCATCAGCCCTCCTCCATGTGCTTCCTGCAGCAATAACAAACGCACGGAGCTAGCTGGAATGCATAGCTTATTAGCTCTAAAAACAAACCCATCATTGACGATGCATTTGTTCCATGTTTTTCCCCCTCACAATTCAGCAACACATCTTTAAAATCAGCATCATGTACATATTGCTCCTTTATTGTCTCTAACCCAAAAATTTTGAAATCAAGTTGTGAGAGCATGGTATAACGCCTAGACAATGCATCTGCAATGACATTTTCCTTCCCTTTCTTGTGTTTGATGACATAAGGAAAAGATTCAATGAATTCCACCCATTTAGCATGTCTACGGTTCAATTTGGATTGACTTCGAATATGTTTCAAGGACTCATGATCATAATGTATAACAAATTCTTTGGGCCATAAGTAATGCTGCCATGTTTCCAAAGTCCTAACAAGAGCAAGTAATTCTTTATCATAGGTTGAATAGTTCAGACTAGGTCCACTCAATTTCTCGCTAAAATATGCTATAGGTTTGCCCTCTTGCAGCAGCACACCTCCCAAACCAATTCCACTAGATCACATTCAAGTTCAAAGGTTTTGCTGAAATCTGGAAGTTGAAG
>OAMR01000778.1:47701-67281 GCA_900205405.1 Echinochloa crus-galli | reverse complement strand
ATGGCATTAAGAAACGAATATTCAGTTAGTACTTATCTTTATCATAGGTTGAATAGTTCAAACTAGGCCCACTCAATTTCTCGCTAAAATACGCTACAGGTTTGCACTCTTGCAGCAGCACACCTCCCAAACCAATTCCACTAGCATCACATTCAAGTTCAAAGGTTTTGCTGAAATCTGGAAGTTGAAGTAATGGTGCATGTGTTAACTTATCTTTCAGCATGTCAAAAGCACTTTGATGTTGTGCAGCCCAAGTAAATGTCGCACTCTTCTTGGTGAGTTCATGCAGCGGGGCTGCAATGGTGCTGAAGTCCTTCACAAAGCGACGATAAAATCAAGCAAGTCCAAGGAAGCTTCGCACTTGGGTGACCATCACATTCAAGTCAAAGGTTTTGCTGAAAATGTCGCACTCTTCTTGGTGAGTTCATGCAGCGGGGCTGCAATGGTGCTGAAGTCCTTCACAAAGCGACGATAAAATCAAGCAAGTCCAAGGAAGCTTCGCACTTGGGTGACCGTTGTGGGAACCGGCCAGCTATGAATGGCTTCAACCTTTGCTTGATCAACTTCAACTCCCTGCGGTGTCATAGCATAGCCAAGAAAAGAGACTCGATCTGTGCAAAAGGTGCACTTCTCAATATTACCAAACAAGCGTGCATTACGTAGAGCATCAAAAACAGCACGTAAATGATCAAGATGGTCTTCTAGTATTTTGCTATAGATCAGAATGTCATCAAAATATACTACCACAAATCTTCCAATAAAACTGCGCGAAACTTCATTCATCAATCTCATGAAAGTGCTAGGTGCATTAGTGAGCCCAAAAGGCATGACCAGACATTCATACAAACCGAACTTAGTTTTAAATGTTGTTTTCCATTCATCTCCAAGCTTCATACGAATCTGGTGGTAACCACTAAGCAAATCAATTTTAGAGAACACAATTGAGCCGCTCAATTCATCAAGCATATCATCTAACCTGGGAATAGGATGACGATATCTGATTGTGATGTTGTTTATCGCTCTACAATCCACACACATGCGTCATGACCCATCTTTCTTAGGAACTAAAAGCACGGGAATAGCACAAGGACTAAGAGACTCATGCACATAACCTTTGTCGAGCAATTCTTGCACTTGGCGCTGAATCTCTTTGGTCTCTTCTGGGTTGGTCCTGTATGGAGCACGGTTTGGCAAGGAGGCCCCGAGAATAAGGTCAATCTGGTGCTCAATCCCTCGAATTGGTGGCAGCCTCGATGGCACCTCCTTCGGAAAAATATCCACATATTCCCGCAAAAGGTTAGTAACAATAGGAGGCAAAGAAGAAGGTATTTCCTGAAGTGAAAACAAAGTTTGTTTGCAAACCAAGGCATAGCAAACAGCAGTGTTAATATCAATCTCATCCAAATCAGATTTAGTAGCAATGAAATATGCCCCTTTCAGCTTGATCTCCTTTTTATTATCATGAACAGGTTTGGCATTGTTCTTTTATGCTTCTCAATTTCGTTTGCCACAATCTGATTTTTTACTTTTACCATGTTCCTGATTCTCCAATTTACTAGCTCTAGTAAGTTCATCTTTCAAAATTGCTTCAGGAGACATTGGATGCAACACAATCCTTTTATCATGGTCTAGAAAAGAATATTGATTTGATCTACCATGATGCATAGAATCTTTATCAAATTGCCATGACCTTCCTAGCAGAATACTACATGCTTGCATTGGCACAACATCACATTCAACCATGTCTTTGGAGGATCAGATGGCAAAATTAATTCGCACAAGTTTGGTTACATTTGCCTTACCACTGTTATTCAGCCATTGAATGCAATACGGATGCGGGTGAGGTTCGGTGGTAAGTGCAAGCTTCTCCACCATGTCGCTGCTGGCCAAGTTGTTGCAACTTCCTCCATCGATAATCACACGGCACGAACGCTCTTTGATGACACACTTCATTTGGAACAGTGTGTGCTGCTGATTTTGTTCAGCATTCTCCATTTGCACGCTCAGCACGCGCTGCACAATGAGGCTCTCATAGCGGTCGGCTTCAGCTGCATTAATATGCTCTTCTAGACAACCCTCACTTCCTGCATGGTCAACCGCAAGCAATGCAAATGTATCTTCATCAAATTCACTAGCAGATGAGTACTCACCATCATTTTTTACCACCAAAACATGCTTGCTTGGGCAGTCACGCATGACATGTCCAAATCCCTTGCAACGCTGGCATTGGACGTCTCTTGTTCTGCCGTGGATGCCACCGATGAAGCGGTTGCAGCAGGTTTTTGCACAGTCTTTGCTGCTGAATTGACGGGGCTGTCACGAGACTTGTCGCTAGAGTTTGGGGTGCTATCCTAGTTGATGATGAATATGGCGCAGCAGCACGTCCAGCTGATGGAATGCTCGAGCGGGTCTGCGTGGAAAAATTCCTCCCTGCAGAAATGTTAGTCTTGATACTAGCACGTCGTCCCTGCACTTCCCTTTCAGCTTTACAAGCAAGATGGAACAAATGGGTTATGTTAGTGTAATCTTTATAAGCAAGGATGTCCTAAATTTCCCGGTTTAACCCTCCCAAAAATCGAGCCATAGAAGGTTCCTCATCCTCCTCTAAATTGCAGCATAGCATACCCATTTGCAGCTCTTGATAATATTCTTCTACACTTTTAGTACCCTGTTTTAATTGTTGCAGCTGGTGTAACAGATCACGTGCATAGTAAGATGGAACAAATCTAGCCCTCATGACCCGTTTCAAAGCATCCCAAGTTTGTGGCATTTTATTAGGATTTTTCTTGCCATGTTCTATCCACCAAACAGAAGCAAAATCAGTAAATTCACTAGTTGCAGCTCTAACACATGCATTTTTAGGAAAATCATGACAAGTAAACTTTTGTTCAACAGCCATCTCCCAAGTAAGATAAGCATGAGGATCATATTTACCATCAAAGGAGGGTATCTTAAATTTTATCTTACTGAAAGCACTGTTAGTGTTGTGTACCTCATGTGGATGTTGTCCACCCATACCTCGCCGATTATAGCATTGACGTCGGTGTGCTCGCTCCTCAACTTCAGTGTCAGCAGAATAATCAGCTCCTGAATTTTCGGTGTTGCGCTCTTCATCTTTGCTGCCACCTCCTATATGCTGATCTTCATTCCTAGCATGGAGGTCATCAAACCGCCTCAAAAGAGCAGCAAGGCTGTTGTCCATACGACCGATCGAGGTCTCCAGCCCTGCAAGCTTGGTGTTGGTGGAAACCTGTCCACCCTCAAGTGCGCCAATCCTCTCATTCAGCACCTGCAAGTCATTGTCAATCCCTTCGGTGTACTCCCTTACTTGGTTGTTAAAATGTTGTGTGATGCCCTTGGTACGAGGTGTAAGTGGACCTACATCATCGTCGTCCTCATTCCCTAAACTTGCCATAGAGAAGATGCAAGAGCAAACAGGAAATAAGTAGAAAATTCCCTACGACTACTAGATGTAATTGTTGTGTAGTACTCTCTCACTCACAACTTGTTGCACAAGCTCTTACTAGTTCTTACCCTGCTTGCAGGAGGTCTTGGCAGCCCACAAGAGCAGCACAAACGGTTACACCAGCACAACCCAGTGATGCAGTAGGTAATTTGTGGAGCTATAGGTGGCTGCAAGGAAAACAAATCAAGGTACAGCTAGAACCACATTAGTCAAAGCAAGTTGAATAAGCATTCATTGATGGTCCTATGCTGGTCCTAGGGCACAAACAAGTTAGAGACGTGAGCCTGAACACAAGCGTTGTCACTCACCAAAGTAGTAGAAGAGTATGACAGAAACAACAACTTTACTCCCCATTTTTTTTCTTTATTCTCTTTTTTTTCTCACTTCTCTCTTTTTCTGTTTTTTTTTTCAGAAGCCTAAACTTATCTGCTCAAACTTGCAACAACCAAAACAAGGGGGTTGCTGCACACAACCACTTCGAACTCAAATTGATATTTCAAGATTCATACAGCAGATCACAAATCTCTAGCTCTATTGTGAAGCGCTCAAAAGGAAGTAGGATGAATGTTCAGATCCGTTGAAAAGAGCACAAGACAAACTTTCCAGATTGTATTAAAACTCTTGAATCGGACATCAGATACAAAATCTAGGACTATTTTCTTCTTGTGCAATTTGGGGATCCGTGGAGGCAAAATCACAGCGGAAATATGGATGGTTCTGGTAGATTTCGTGGTGACTAAAAACGTGACCAGAACACAAAACTCTAATGATGTAACCACTAAGAACCAGCAACTAGTCCAAACAATGTAATTGAAAACTCAACAAGCAAAGAACAAAGTGGAACAACAAAGGCTCAAAGTGGTTGCCGGGTTTCTCAGATCTGATTTGTTTTTATGGATTTTGGATAGTGGGTAAAGTTAGAACGGTAAACACTCTCACCGATAAACTTTGCTTTGATACCACATGATAGAACATGATAGGGTTTGTTCCTGATCTTTCGATGAGAGTGGGGGATAACTCGATTTGAGGAGGATCGACGTTGCGCTGCCCGACTACAACACCACAAGGGCCGAAGCTGCGCCTTAGCGACAGTTACACCGCCTCCGATTTGTGTTGTTCTTGCTGTGCCAAGAACAACCTTGAACCTGCAAGCAAATCGAAGAACAAGCAAGAACAAGTGGACAAGCAAACAGCACACAGACCTTGCCCAAGATGAATCTTATACACATGAGTTTGGGGTTCTGAATCAAGCAAATGGGTGGTCTAGTCGACACACGCATCCACCAGAAAGTAGCTGAAGGCTAAACTTACATCTAAACAAAACCCAACCTGCTCTTGGTGGCTGGAGCATGTATGTATACATGGGAGACAACCAAGAGTCGTGGGAGGGAGTAAACCCTAAGATAGGATGGGCCCCTAGTGGGCTGGACGAGATACAAATGGCTCAGCATAAGTCTGGAAGACCGAACACCATTTTGTAAACTGCTCTTAGCTCCGGTGGAATTTCGTCGTCTTGTTGGATCCATCTGAAAGTAGACTTCAAGAGCTTTCCAACAAGTACTCTTGTGCCTCAAACAAATATAGGAGCTAGGAGTTATGGCCTTCGTAAGTTGTCCCTGTGCGGTGGTCCGAACTGGTTAGTCTGATCTGGACGCCTGGAGGGTCCGAACTGGCTAGTCCGTTCTGGACGCCCGAGGGTCCGAACTGGCTGTTCGGACATGCTTTATTGTCTTGGTTGCTCTCCCTCCAATCTTGTTCATGTCCCAAGTTCCAAAGTATAAGAAAATCATCACACTTGTTTAGTAGTATCTAGGGCTGGACAAAATGCTCGAAGCTCGTTAGCTCGCTCGGATCGTAGCCGGCTCGGCTCGACTCGGCTCGCCTCGTTATATATTCCAAATGAGCCGAGCAAGAGTTTTTGCTTGTTAGTATAACGAGCGAGTTCGAGCCGGCTCGCGAGCCAAATGAGCTAGAAGGTTTAATAGACTAATGAGCAAATTATTAATTGATAATAATATTTGTATACTATATGCGTAGTTCTAGATGATGTTTTGATTATATTCTATTATTATAGTATGATAGAGTAGATTTTGAAGATATTAAGACCATATAAATACTATAATTTTTTATATTATATATATTGTTATGGCAATTTTAAATTTAACTCTAGCTCGCGAGCTTAATGAGCCGAGCCGAGCTGGCTCGTTTAGGTAACGAGCTCGAATGAGCCGAGCCAAAATGAGCCGAGCTCGCTCGATATCCACCCCTAGTAGTACCCCATTCAGGAAAGAACTTGTTTGGGCAGCAAGAAACGACTTTATCTGATAATTGATATGTCGTGCTCGAGCTCGAGCCAATGGTACTTGCTGAGTACAAGGTGTGGTTGTATCAATGGTAGCGATGTCCTCATCATCCACCACCTAAAAATTAATACTTATGACCTAAACGATAATCTATGTGGCCTGTTACTACGGCAAAATACACTATATGGTGTACAATTGACCGTACATGCACACACTTGATAAGTTCATGTATCTATTTGCATAGTTTACAACTTCTTAGACCAAAGTGATACAACCACGTAAGTTGTTGTATGGCAGGCGTATTTTACTCTTGAATATATGCAGTATTTTAGTAGAGCACGGATAAATTGTGACAATTGCCTGCGTACTGGAATCTATATCGTGGGTTAGGTAATATTTCAACATAGGGAGATGGTTTAGATTTCAACATATCAGCTATTTTGGCAGGACATATATGAACTACGTCCTGGTTGGTTTAAGTACCGTACAATAAAAGACGCGTGCCAAGAGTCAGAGGCTTTGGCCATGCGCATTTTTGTTCACCGTGGATGGAGGTTTAGTAATAGGATTACATACTAATTCTTTCATTAAACTGTATGGTGTGGCCTTTTGATTGATCTGTGAGTTGGCAGACGGAAGTGCTGCTCTTGTAAAACATTGGTTGTAGCCTTTTTGGCAAAGGCCGGGTATTAATTTATCCATTATCTAAAAAAAGTACCGTACAATAATTTATACATAGTCCAGAACAATTGATAGATAATTTGCAATTTCAACATAAACAAGGCAGATACAGTAAGAACATATATATGATAAAGACAAATTCACAAGGCAGATTAAATGCCTGGTTGGTTGATGAACAAGCACTAAGAGCAAGCACTAGGATTATATGATTCTACACAAGATTAACATACTTATTCTCTTAAGAATGGGAATGAACAAGTGACAGGAATGAAAGGAATGAAGTGACTGTTCTATTGAATGAGGAATTTGTACACTTATATACAAGGCCCAAAGGGCATGAGGGGGGTTGCCACCCCAAGGGAGAGGCCCCTTGGTTACAAGTAACTGCAATGTTGTATTAGATAAACCAAAAATCAAGATAATGTAATCTCCAAAATATAGAAGAATAACTAGCAGATAACTGAGTTACATGCAGCAGGAAAGATTGGGGATTAGTCACAATATAAGGTGCTGCAGGCTCCGTCTGCAGCCCAGGCTGCCGAATCTCCGTACAATTTGCCGACACTTACTCATCCCCAGCCAGCTAATATCTATCATAGGCACCAGGAGAACTTTATGTTAATCTCCTACGAAGATAGAGGAGAAATCAGAAAATAAGCATTACAAGGAGGGAAATTGACAGTCAGAAAATAGGGATAATAGTAACTGCCCTTCCGATAAATAAACAATGATGCACAACATCAGGAGCCCTTACCCTATCAGAATCACATATGTCAATTAAGAAACGTCGAATGAAGATGTGCCAGCATGAATGTTCACCTCAGGAGCAGGATCTTTTTCTTTCATTCAAAATTGAGTTATCACAATAGCATATTCGAGTTACTACAATATCTCTGAAGAAATACCAAAATTAAATTACTGCAATGCAGTCTGGTGCTTTCAGGAAAAGCTACAGAAATCGTTTTGTATAATACAGTTAGATCCATCTTGTTAGTTTTAAACATAAAGCAAGGCAGTTAGGTTACAAAAAATAATTGCAGGTTCGTCACCGGATATAAAAGAGAAATCATGCCCAGCTATTAGTTGCAAAATCTGGAGGCCTAATAGGAATCTATTTGGTTGCCGAAGACACCAACAAGCACTTTGGAGGAGCTTATTTTTCCAAAACTGATAACCCGGAACACAATGTATATGTTACAACCTTCAGAAATCAAACTACTGAATCAATAATCGTAATCCAAAGGGCATCATCTTCTTCTCGATATTAAACAAGGGAGGCACGATTTCAGGATGCTTACCTCAAGGTCTATTCCACTGGCTTGGATGGGGATGGACCTGTCAGCCCATCTCCAAGAAATCCAGCGTGAGTGCTGGTGCCAATTATGCACGGATTCCTAGAGTGGGATAAGATTGGATCTCTCGGCTCGTGGCTGCGAGACAACGGAAACAAATCGAATAGTCCAAGAAGTGTGGCCGGAAAAATGATGAACTAAGATTCAAAATGTGAACTTGATGACTGCAACTGCACTTGATGACCAAGGGTGGCCTACTGATCATGCAAAATCTAAACCTAAAACCTACTGTCAATTATTATTTAGTTTACTACTGGTTTTTTGTAAATCAAAACAATATGCTAAGAGAAAAAGGACATCTAAAACCTCTAGGTCACATAAATAAAATTCAAATATCTTACTAGCATATAGTCCAATACAAATTAGTACAAATAGCAAGATAGAAATCAGCATATATTAGATGAACTAAATCATTACAAACCAGTATATATTAGATGAATTAAATGTCCGATTGGTTGATGAACAAGCACTAAGAGCAAGCACTAGGATTATATGATTCTACTCAAGATTAACATACTAATTCTCCTCCTTGGCTAACATTAAAAATTTTCACTACTATAAACATAGAACAGCAGGATCTGTTTGAAACCTAACAAAAACTAATGGAAAAATGCAGAAGGAAAAAGATACTCAAATACCCTGAATAGAGAAGAGGATAGAGTCTGAGTTACCTTGACTCACGTTGATCAACAGAAGATGAAGAGGAAGATGGTCTGTTTCCAAGATCTGAAGAGAAATGAAGCAGAACATCAAGAACCATAGAACATCATATCTAAAGAAATGAAGCACA
Source organism: Echinochloa crus-galli (assembly GCA_900205405.1). Lineage (NCBI taxonomy): Eukaryota > Viridiplantae > Streptophyta > Magnoliopsida > Poales > Poaceae > Echinochloa > Echinochloa crus-galli. Next base: position 58,689 of record OAMR01000778.1, on the reverse strand, counting down.
ACAAAATCATCAAGACCAAAAGAACCATCCTCTCGAGAGAGGCAAGAGAGATGAAGATAGGAACAAGAGAGATACACGGTTACCTCGAGTGCTACAAGGTGAAAGAAATGAATGGAAGATGGGAAAGGGAGACAGACAGTGCTAGTACATATAGGGGAAGTTAGTGGAAGGAAGCAGTTATCTTTTTTTGGAAAGACCCTTCAAATTCACTCGGTAATCAAGGAAGCAATTATCTTTTTTTGGAAAGACCCTTCAAATTCACTCGGTAATCAAGGAAGTAGTTATCTTTTTTTTTGGAAATACTCGGTGCAATTATCAGGTAAAAAAAATGCAAATTTCATCCACATTGTTGAGATAAAAAATGCAAATTTCATCCAAATTTGTGGAGATGCACAATTCATATATGTATACTTTTCCTGATTGTGAATTTATATATATAATTTTCCTTCCTCTCAACAACGTCATCCTAGTAGTAGCTCGACTGGTATTGCTTTAGACTCTAATAGTGTTCGACCCCAGGACTATGCATTTTGTTTTTTTTGTATATTTTTTTATTGCTTTATTCCAGCCACTGGGACTTGTAAGCGGCATCTCTTGCCCTCCTCATCTCAAATCCACCGGCGACGCAGGTGAGCGAGTGGCGAGCAACGGCGCAGGCGACTTCCAACGGCGAGAGGTGGGCGAGATGGCTGGCTTCCATGCGGACCAGCCGCACGATGAGCAGGACCGGTGGCTCCGGACAATTGAAAGCGCCAAGAAGCCCTCCCCGCGCGAGGAGAGGGCTTATTGCAAGAGCAAGAGCAAGAACAAGGCAAGGGTGGGACGTCATCCCTACACGCGCATCGCTGCTGCAAGGGAAAGGGCTGCTGTGGCAGCTGAGAGCGGCGAACAAGAGGAGGTTCTGGCTCCGGTGAGGAGGAGTCCTCCCCACGCGAGAGAGTGGGGCGCCTGGAGGGTGGGCGTGAGAGGGTGTGGCGCCAGGGAGAGGGTGGTTCTTCCTCCTCGATGCGCCCTCACTCTCTGTTGGCCGCTGCCGGCGCCGCCCCCGCTGCTGCAAGGGAAGCCTCGGCGGATGAGAGCGACCACAACTCTGATGTGGTCATCCTGCCACCAGGGTGGGGCGACTATAACCACCAGGGTGCGGTGGCTCCGGCTCCCTCTCCGGAGGAAATCGACCTAGTTTCTCCCTATGACGATGGCTCAGGCCACCAGGTGAGCGGTCATTCCCTCCCTCAATCTACTCTATTTAGGGTTTAGTGTTTGATAAACTAGGAATGTTGCAAATTAAATTCTCTTGATACAAATTGTGACCTGGGAATGCCTCTGATTGTGATTTGTGATCAAGAATCAGGACTGGGGTGTTTATGTCTATAAAATTTGAAAATTGTGCTATGCAGTTCATGTATGCGCATGTGTCTGTCTGTTTAGCACAAGTGTTCCTGAAATAAAAACAGAATGCTAGCAAAACATGATAGGGCCACTGCCTCATTTGACAATCTATTTTATTTTTAGATGCAATCCAGAGATCCTTGTCTTCGTTGTCAGGTGAAGAAGGAGGCAGCAGAGAAGTACAACATGACTCCAAGAAGCAGAAGTGAAAAAAAGGAGTACTTAGAAATGCACTTATAGATGTGCAGTTGGAGTTAGATAAAAAGAGATGACTGGCATCTATCCTTTTGTCCTTGTGCCTCTATGTATGTAGTACTTAATCACTAACTATGATGCATGTAATGTCTGTGAACATGGAAATATGCTATGTAAACCTGTTATGTATGTGTACCTGTTATATATGTGAACTTGGTATGTTCTGCAATATATGCTCTGGTATGAGATGTTTCTGAACAAATTTATGAGATGTTTCTGAACAAATTTATGAGATGTTTCTGAACAAATTTATGAGATATTTTTGAACAAATTTATGAGATGTTTCTAAACCTGTGTTTCTGAACAAAATTTATCCACAAAATGCACTTCTGAACATAAAATTCGGTACAAATTAAACTTGTGAACCTAGAATTTTGTAACTGTTATAAAAAATTTGACAATTGTTTACAGCAAATAAAATTCAGTACAAATTGAACTTAGGAAACCACTAATTCCAGGACACTTGAAACTTGAACTGGACATATATTACAAATTCCATATATTTCAAATGTCAGGACATATATTACAAATTCTAGGACATATATTACAAATTTCATATATCACAAATTCTATATATTACAAATTCTAGGGCATATATTACAAATTCTAGGACATATATTTAGGGTTTAGGGTATAGCGCTTTTTTCTTCCTTGCTTTGTGGATATGGATTGTTTCCTGATGGTGGGTTCGCAAGCATGGTGTTTTATCATCAGCCAAGAGTCGGGGCATGTATGAAGTGTCAAAGGCCGAAATTTCGTCAAACTGGTTGTATTCCTCCTCAACAACAACATTTTCAACCCCTACAATCCTTTCTTTTTCAGGCATAACCACGTACCAGTTCTTCTTTGCCAGGTCAGGTACGTAGAACACTTGCTGAACATCTTTAGCGAAGACAAATGATTCATCTTTTTTTAGGGCAAAACTGGGGGGGAGATCCCCACAGCACAAAATCATTTTATAAATAAAAATAAGAGATAGTTACAAAAGGGCTTACAAAGACAATCAGCTAAAAGCATCTAGCCAGAAACAAAATGATGACCTCATATCACTTCTGAATCTAATTGATTGTAGCAAGCATTGGCCTTTAAAATTCGTAAACCACCTAGAGGGGCTAGGAGGACCTCTGTTGAAAATCTTGTCATTTCTCACCTTCCACAATTCCCATACAGCTATCATCGCGGCCTTAGTGAAAAAGCTGTGTCCACTCTCTTGCTTTGCACGAACTAATCTATCATTGAGGCTAAGTGAGAGATCCCAATCAACACTAATGATTCTCCAACACTGATCTGCAAATGGGCAGGTGAAGAAGAGATGCTCGATGGTTTCATCCTCCCCTGTGTCACATAATTCACAGGTATCATTTTGTCTGTTACCGATATGTCTCCTTGAGAGCATTGTTTTGGTGTTTAGGCGATCTACAAGCACCAGCCACATGAAGAATTTGATTCGCTGAGTGCAGCTGGACTTCCATATGGCTTTAAATATCCGATGTGCTTGTACTTGTTCAAAAACCTGCTTATAAAACTTCCTGGAGGTGTAATCGCCACCCAAGAGTGGTTGCCACTGGTCATTTAGGTTTTCATCATATGGCACCTCTTCAATGAACTCCTGCAGCTGATGCATCTCATTTAGTGCTTGTTGAGACAGGGGTAATATGAATATTGAATCTAGGTCATCTGCTTCTATCACTTGTCTGACTGAAATAATATTTGATCTCGAGAATGAGGCTAGCCTTGGGTATGTTGATGCAAGGATGAGGTCTGTCCATTTATCTTCCCAGAAGTAGATTGTGGTTCCATTGCCCACCATGCAGCGAGTGATGCTTCTATAGATGTTGCTCAACCGGAGCACATCCTTCCACCAGAAGGATCCGACCTCCCTCGCCACATGAGGGATCCTATCTTGGTAATATTTGGACCAAACGAGATGTACCCAAGGAAGATCTGACCTGTTGTAGAACTTATGCAGGTGTTTCATTAGAAGGGCGTCATTTTGTAATCGAAGGTTAATCACCCCTAGTCCCCCCTTCTCTTTTGGTTTTTGTACTGATTCCCATGCTACCAAATTGCCCCCTTTGTTGATTTCTGAATTTCCCCTCCAAAGACATTGCTTTATCATTCTATCAATATTCTCAATGACACCCTGAGGCAACTTGATTGTACACATTGTGTATGTGACAATGGGAGAAATAGCTGAATTAACCATTTGAAGCCTGCCGCTGTAAGAGAACCATGCAGTACAACCTGACAGTTTCCTCTCAACTCTGTCCATCATTGGTGTTAAATCTTCCATCCTTGGTTTTGTCGTCCCCATAGGCAATCCTAAATATGTGAAAGGCATTGTTCCTACTGAGCACCCAAATGTTCTTGCAAGAGACTCTAGTTTCTCACTGGCAACATTTATTGGTAGAATTAAGGATTTGCCGTAATTAACCTTCAGCCCTGTACATTCTGCAAAAGTGTTGAGCATGGCCTTGAGGAAAAATAGTTCTTGCGCATTGGCCCTCATAATCAGCAGGGTGTCATCTGCATACTGAACTATAGGATAGTCATCTGTTGGCTGAGGGATGGGAGCTTGGATGAGGTTCTGGGCTGCTGCTTGGTTAACCAGGACCTGCAATAACTCTGCTGCAAGAACAAACAATAATAATGGGGACAATGGGTCTCCTTGATGTACTCCTCTCTTACACTTGAAAATTTTTCCAGGGATGTCATTCAGTAGCACAGTTGAGGACCCAGACTTGAGGATGTTGTCCACCCAACTTATCCATTTGGCAGGTAGACCAAGGTGTTCCATCATGTGTATGATGATTTGGTGTTCTACCATATCAAAAGCTTTTTCAAAATCCAGTTTAAGGATGATGATTTCTATCTTTGACTGATGGTACTGATGGATGTACTCAAAGCACAAATGATTCATCTTTGTAGTCAAAGACCCGTAGATCAACACTGACAACCCATAATTGTCCTTGGTCACAGCTTTCTTCCCACTGACCCATCGGCACCGGAACAAGGCAACCTTGAAGCCTACATAGTCAAGCTCCTAGATGTCCTCGATTTGACCATAATATGTGCCAGTCACCATGTTGTTGTCGACGACATCTACACGCACACCACTGTTTTGATATATATCTGTTGCCATCCTTGGCCACGGTGTAGAACGTGTATCCATTGATATCATATGCTTGGTATGTTGTCATAGTGAATAATGGCTCCGCTCCTAGTTTTCTTATCAGCTCATCGATTATAGCAGGGTTGACATTATGGACAAAATCTCGGAGCCAAGTGTTAAAGCCTTGCATGTGCTTCTTTGCAACCCAAGCCTCACTACGGTATGGATTAGCTTCACGTAGGTGTCGCAGGTGCTCGTTTACATAAGGAGTAACTGTCGAGGTCTGTTGTAACACGGTGAAATGAGCCTTGGAGAAGGAATCTTGACTCGGAGTGATTGACTTTCTGCCCAAGGTCCCAACACCTGCAAGCCTACCTTCATGCCGTGAACGAGGCACACCAATGGGGTTTTGGGGGTCCATATAACCCATGGCCCACTCCACTGCTTCAATGATACTGTAGCCACGAACCATGACTCCTTAGGAAATGTCAGGTTATGTACCAATGATTTGAGGAAGCCATAGAACCTCTCATATGGAAACATTTGGTGAAGGTAAGACGGGCCAAGGTAGAAGATCTCCTTTGCAAGATGCGTTGTTAGATGGACCATCAGATCAAAGAATGATGGTGGGAACGTGGCTTCAAGCATGCATAGAGTCTCGAAATGCCTCTTCTCAATCTCGAACAGTGCATCCTCATCAATCACCTTCTGTTCTATTGCATTGAAGAAAAAGCACAAGCTCATCTTGATACCTCTAAGTGAAACAGGAAGAATTGTTGTCATCAACACATGGCAATCATGAGATTTCATCAGGTTGAAATTCATTTCCATGTCCTTCACTGACACTAGCCTCTTGAAGTTGGATGAGTACCCTGAAGGTACTTTCAAACCATGCAAAAACTCACAGAATTCTTTTCTCTCCATCTTTGACAATGTGGTTGCCGCTATGGGAAGGTCCATCCCCGTTTCTGTTTGCTCTGCATAGAGCTCTGGCCTAATGCCCATATCTTTAAGATCCTCTCTTGCATTTTCATGATCTTTTCCTTTCCCCCTCTGTTGTAATAATGTCGAATGACGCACATCCAACAGCTCCCAATACTCTAGCTCCCATAGTATTGATTTCTTGTTCCATATCCCTTATTGTTGCCCATCTTCTTCTTCACCATCTCGCTTCTTTCTTTTGCCAAGGGTGGTCTTTTTCGGTAACTCCTCAATAGATTTGATGACTTGGACTTGCAAGTGGACCTCCATTCCAGAAACATGCGGAGGCGCCATTCGATTCTCCGTATCACCATCAAGCTGACAATCCATGGTACGGTATGCATGTCTCTTGGGGAGGAAACGACGGTGGCCCATAAATACAAATTTCTTCGAGTGTCCCAGCCACAATGAGCATGTTTCATCCAAGCAGTAAGGGCAAGCTTCGCCTTTTCTTTTACTCTGCCCGGAGAGGTTATGGTGGGCCGGGTTGTCGTTAATGGTGGTGAACAACATGGCATGCAATGTAAAGTGCTCGCGCTTGAACTCATCCCAAACATCCACCACACCAGGCCTCCAAAGTGTCTTCAAGTTGGTCACAGGGTTGCTTTGGCCCGGAGACCAAGATTGACAGCATCATGTATTTCCGTTTCTTGCATAGCCGCGGTGGAAGGTTCAACATGGACAGTACAACAGGCCAGGTGTTGTGCGTTGAACTTTGATTCCCAAATGGGTTCACGCTGTCCGTGCTCATGGTGAATCGGATGTTCCTGCAATTGCTGCCAAACCAATCATAATGCGAATCAATGTTACGCCACTGTGCTGCATCTGCGGGGTGCCTAAGCTTGTCATCATCCTTGTTCTTTCACCCTTCGCTATGCCAACGCAAGAGTTGAGCCTCCTTTCGTGTGGTAATCATGCATTTCAAGCTGGAAATGATGGGGAAATACCATGCCACCCTCACAGGACCCCCTCGGTTACCCTTCCTGCCTTTGATCTTCACGGGCTCATTCCCGTCATCGGCATTATCATCTTCGCCATCTTTTTTCCTCTTGTACCGACCGAACCAACACTTTGGGCAATTGTCAAGCTCCTCATATTCTCCCCTAAACAACACAGAGTTGTTCTTATATGCATGGATTTTTTTGAACCTCTAAACCCAAAGGGTAGATTATCTTTTTGGCCTCGTAGATAGACTCAGCCACTTGGTTTCCCTCTAGTAGCATGTCTTTTAGAAGATCCAATAGATGTATGAAACTTTTGTCGGTCCAACCACGGGTTGCCTTAAACTGTAGAAGTTTGAGATCACTAGAAAGGCGAGAGTGCTTGTGACAACCAGGGTAGAGGGGTTTCTTTGAATTTTAAACAAATTGTTTCAGCCTAGCTAATTCAGAAGTTGTGTACATGCCTTGAAACTCAACGTCTCTCAACATCTGATCAATATTGTTGGCATGAGGCAGCACATCTTCATCATTGAAGCTCGTAACTTCATGGTCAGTCATATCCTCAGGCCTCATCACTACAGGTAAGAATGCTTCATCTTCCTCAAAGTTATTATTTTCGCATCCTTCTTCCCCTGCAATAATGAGAAATCAAGGAGTTAAGACATTCCGCTTTACCATGAAACAACGAGAAATCAATGAGTTAAGTCATTATGCACTCATTTCACCTTCATTAAGACCTTGAGCATCGTGTCGCGCTTCATCTTCATTAAGACATCCTTCTTCGTCTTCATTAAGGCCTTCCTCACCATGCTTGTTCCAACACATGTAATTATGTGTGAATCCACGTGTGACTAGATGATGAAAAATGTTTTCCCGTTGTTAGAACTTTTTTTAGTTGACACAATCAACACACGGGCACCACATTGTAGGCACACCCCGGTTTCTCATGTCGGCCTCCGCTTGACCAAGAAAACCGTTGACCCCTCTTACGAATGACTCCCAATCTCGAGGTTGTAGATACACCCAAGCCCGATCAGCCGCCATCATCTACACAACTTCGACCAATAGATGTTTTTTTTATTAAGAATTCAATTTATCACAAAAAAATCGATTATGATGAGCTGGGAATTGTGAAGTACGAAGGAGGACGAAGGTCAAAATCCATACCGCGCGACGAGGAGCTAGAGGAGGATGGGGAAGGCGGTGGGTGGCGCGCCGGCGTCACGGAGCTAGCTAGTTAGCGGCCCGGTAGGCGGGGCGCGCGAGGTCACGAGCGCAGGGGTGTCGCGGCGACGACGGCGCGGGCCGGAGAGAGAACACAGGCGGGCCACGGTCGCGGCGTGACGCCGGTGTGGATCCATGACGGCTCGGAGGACGGTGCCTGCTGGCTGCTGCTATGCGCAGACAGCAGCAGCTGCGTGGCGGAAGATGACACTGTAGCTACTGTAGCTTACGTAGTTAATAATTGAGCTCCGACTCTATTAACGGACGTTAAATGGCCAAAGTTAACAGCGTTACCACTAGTAAAAGAAAGGTAACGGTATTAAATGGCCAATATAACAACCGTTACTACAAGTTTCTGCCCGTTACGGATAGTTGTATTATTGGTAACGGTCGTCTTTAAAGTCTGTTACAAAGAATACTAGTAACAGTCGTGAACAACGCCCGTTACTAGAAATCATTATTAGTAACGGACTTTGTTTTCCATAGGCTGGGCCCGGGCCTGCCACACTTATTGGTAACGGTCGTTGTTTCGCGTCTATTACTGATGTGGTACCTAGTAACGGGCTACCTATTTGAGGTTTTCATGTAGTGCTTAAAACCAGCCACTCTTTCTGGAAGGCACTTTGCAAGAATACAAATTATAGTTTCCAAAAGTGAACACAAATGTTGTATCAAACCAGCCACTACTGTTTTGTATCATCCCATAGATTGTGAGCCACTGAGCACAGTCAAATTAGGAAGCCAGTAACAAAACAGAACACCTAAGCAATGAAAGATCCTAGTAGAGAATGATAAACGAGAGCTACCATCAGAACAAGTTGCCTTGTAATGGCATCAATGGAGACCAGCACCTTAAAATGGTCATACTAAACTATTTTGTGTTTTTAACCCCATTTGATAGGATTTTTTTAAGATTGGCAAGAAAACTTTAATATCAGATAGGTTCGCTCAAGTTGTTCAGATTGGTAAAGGATCATCATGTCTGGAGAATTAGTTAGTGACAAATACGAAACATTTGTATGTGTTACTCCTATTGCAAGCGCTTACGGTTTGAATAGCATGACAAAGTAAATGATGGAGCTCAACTGAATGAATACTAAGGCCTACATTGTCAAAAACCAAGGCTCCATGTTCTCAACCATGCACATTGTGACCAATTGTGTTTCAGAATTTAATAAACTATTTTTAATAACTTGAAGTACAATAGTAACAGGCCTAACACAAAGTTAATTACAATAAAGATACAATTATTACCTATATCACTGAGACTGAATGCAACAAAGATCCACTAATTATCTCTACTATGAGATGGATTCACATTTTGAGTAATCTAACAAAAATCGATCATTTCTATGAGTGAGGCACTTACAGGTGAGAAAAAAATCGATCTTATTAGGAGAAGCTCATTGATGGCATCGAATTGAACCCTAGAGAACAACCTAAAGAAGCTAATTAGATTCATCAAGCATCAATAAAACCTAAATCATCATCAACACATACTGAACATTGTGCCAAACATACGTTTGAACACTGAGCATTCAGAATAATGACAAGCATGAAGCATATGAAAAAAAACAGATATCAAGCACAATTGATCTTCCTGATTTATGATTGGAAATAATGTCTTAGATTTAGAGCTTTAACTGTTTAGATTCAGAGGTTACATGTAGCAGTCCCTCCTGCTTCTAAATGGTTTACAACCAATAAACCTGAAGTTTTCTATCCCTTCGAATGCATAAAGTGATACAGGAAAGTATTCAAGAAAACTTTGAATGCACAAAAGTTTGAACTCCTGGAGATATATGAATCGCTATAAGCAATGAAAGATCCTATTACAACAATAATGTAGTTTGGATCCATATAAGATATGCAGGCTAAGCCAGGAACTGTCAGTCCATTAGTTTGTTTGAACTGCTTACAAAGTTGTTGACACAAATATGCGACAACACACTCGAGATTGCGGCATGGCCGTCACCACGGCCAACACCCGGCCTCCCTCGGGCAAACTGGTCTGACTGGTTCCTAGAACCGGTCTAACCGCTTTCTGACAGGAGGTCATGAAGACCTAGAAACTCAAGCTCGGGAGGGACCCCGTCGGAGCTCAAGCAATCTAGGGTTGCTCTAGGATCGGCAGGCCACCTAGAACGCCTTAGTACGTCGCGGAGACGAGCAAAGGACAACAATTAGGGTTGGAAAAGTGTTTAGGGTTTGAGAGACAAAAGTAAAGGACAAATAATGATTGATTCGATTGTTAGCATCAATCTCTTGGGTCAAAACAGCTCCAATAACTCTATCTTCAGCTGCTACATAAAGTCTGAACGGAATCCCTCTCTTAGGCGCCCTAAGCACCGGTGGTGAAGACAAGTACTCTTTGATCTTCTCAAAAGCTTCTTGCTGTTTTGCCCCCAGGTAAAATCGGCTTCATCTTTCAACCGAAGTAAAGGAGTAAAAGCATCAACCTATCTGAAAATATTTCCCTCGCACCTTCTTGTTGTAAGCTTTAGCAACCCGAAGCTTATCTTTTTCAATCACCTTTAAATCCTTCAACCTCTTGTTAGTGACCTCATCAATATTATCCATCATCAAATCATGATAATCAACAGCATCAAGGTCATTTTGTTTAGCTAATCTATAAGCATCCAGATTCACCTCAACAGGTAAAACGGCCTCTTGACCATACACAAGCTCAAAAGGAGTGACTTTAGTAGCATCATGTCTAGATATACGATGAGACCATAATGCTTCGGATAACACTTGATGCCATCTCTTGGATTTTCTTCTAACTTTTTCTTGATTAATCTAATCAAAGTCTTATTACTTGACTCGGCTTGTCCATTAGCCTGAGCATAATATGGAGAAGAATTGAGCAACTTTATTCTATAGGATTCGGCAAATTCACGTACCTCTTTAGACATAAACGAAGTACCTTGATCCGTAGTCAAAGTTTGAGGAATACCGAATCTATGAATAATGTTTTGTGTAATAAACTCAATTACCTCTCGGTGTGTCATATTCTTCAATGGAATCTCTTCGGTCCACTTAGTAAAATAATCTGTAGCAACCAACACGAAACAATGCCCTTTTGA
>OAMR01000778.1:26093-39151 GCA_900205405.1 Echinochloa crus-galli | reverse complement strand
GCCCGCACGCCGCCCGCTGACGGCCCAAGACAGCACTAGATCCCATAGGTGTGCTTCCTACAACAGTAGTGCGAGGGGGTGTAAAAACAGGACCAGAAGCAACTGTATTAGATAAAACCATCGCATTTGTTGCACCAGCACCTATGGAACCGGTCTGTCCAACTTAATTGGGCAAACCGGTTTGACCGGTTGGGAAAACCGGTCTGACCGGTTCTTGGACTGAACTAGGATGAGGTGGCTGTCCTGAATAAAAATTCGGCGGCATACCCAAATTATGATCTATAATATTTTCCGGTATACCTGACGTGCTAGCATCAATTTTAGGGCATACATTAAGATCTTCTAAAGTATTTTTACCCTTATTAAATGCCTCAAAATTACTAGCCATATTAACAATTAACTCACTAGTAACAGTTTGTGCAGCATGCAACTTTTCATCCATCATGCGAGTTATTTGTTGCATTAAATCAGAGGGTATATTGGAAAATATTATAGATCATAATTTGGGTATGCCACCGAATTTTTATTCAGGACAGCCACCTCATCCCTCTTCAACTCTCTTGACGAAGCCTCCACGATCCTTCTTGAAGCCCTTCAAGAATTGCGCCTTGAAGTGCTCTTCAGCAATCAGGTACCGCTTCCGCTCCTCGTCCGTGAGTTCTTCCATCGTAGCGGTGATGATGTTGTTCTTGTCGAGCTCACTAGTTGCGCCCGACATCTTCGAGGTAGATTAGATCGGTCTTTGAACCAGATTAATCGTCCCCAGCGGAGTCGCCAAAAAGTATGTTGACACAAAGATCCGACAACACACTCGAGATCACGGCACGGCCGTCACCACGGCCAACACCCGGCCTCCCTCGGGCAAACCGGTCTGACCGGTTCCTAGAACCGGTCTGACCACTTTCTGACAGGATGTCGTGAAGATCTAGAAACTCAAGCTCGGGAGGGACCCCATCGGAGCTCAAGCAATCTAGGGTTGCTCTAGGATCGGCAGGCCACCTAGAACACCCTTGAACGTCGTAGAGACGAGCAAAGAACGGCAATTGGGGTTGGAAAAGTGTAGGGTTTGAGAGACAAAAGTAAAGGACAAATAATGATTGTTGATTCGATTGGAATAACTCTCGATCGGCCTTAGCCTTCATATATATAGGCCGGGGAAGTCATACCCCTTCCAATTCGGTTACAATATGGGATAAAACTCGAAATCCTAATCCTACCCGAACTACAACTCCAAACCAGTCTGACCGGTTCGACAAACCGGTCAGACCGGTTTCCCTCGGTTGCTGCCAATTTTGACTATCAACAAAAGGAAACAGATTAAAAACATCCGAATAACTACAATTTTTGCTCAGCTGCTAACTACTACATATGCACCACATTGCCTTTTTTTGTCCTGGAAATGCATATAGCAGTAAACATCATGAGTTATATGCATAATTGATATGTCAGGTTACAAATAAAAGGCAGCAATATCAAACAATGTCACTGATGCTGGTTTGAGACTACACAGTATCAGAAAATTATATATGCGTGCAAATGAATATTAATAGCAGTAAAAAATCCCCCTTTGACATATTATAATAACGATTCCGCAATATACATGCCATGATTCTACAAAAGGAGGTTGGGGTCAGGCAATCTACTGCTAAGTACAACCAAATGAGTTAGCTTTAATAAATATAGTGTTGTAGTAGCAGTTCAGAATCCATTGTGCAGAAGTATACCGACTATTATCTCTTTGATGTTTTATTCTTGACCTCGTATCAGGCTATTGTGGTTTGAACTGGCAATTATGACTAAAAACAAAAACAGCACATTAATCTTCTTAACATCTTTAGCTATGGTCTGTATTGCTTCCTTCTTCTTGTACAAGTGGTCTTGCATGAGGTTTTACTGCAGTATAAAATGTTATATAGAAAATGAACACGCAATGCATGATGAATGAGTATATATGCGGCTTACCATTATTTCTGTTTGGATGTGTTCATAGTGAACCAATAAAATTCAGTTCTTTCTCTTATCACTCCCTCTGCATGATGAATGAGTCCCTTATGTTCACCATTTGCATTCCAGGTTTCTGAATAATATTAGGTCTAAAAGTATTGTGAAAACACTACAAATCAGCTAGTATACATATAGGTAATTAGTGACCACTAAACATCATTAGTTTCTTACTTCTTGGTGAGGATTCTACAGCTGACATAACGTGGCTTCTCTAGATGGATGGCCACTCCTAAACAAAATAAACTAAGACTTCACTACAAATTTCCCCCATAGACAAGATAATGTCCTGCTATTGAAGATGCAAGGTACAACGTTACTGTCAATAGGCCATGAGGATAGTGCTATTAACAATTATAAGGAAATAAATTCACATAGCTAATCACCAAACTTCAATAAGAAACAACTCTGCTATGCGTTCAGATTCAGCTAATCGCCAATTGCTGGCTTCACCAACCATGGGTTGCTTTGAGCAACAGAAAGTTTGCTTGAACTGGATCACGAATTGAAAAATCTGACTGCAAATAGGTGGGCAGGAATTCAGTGTTGTACCTGTCCCTTCGAGTGGGCGAGGCGAGGCAAGGCGGTGGAGGCCGAGGATGGGCGTGCAAGCCGTCGCGACGGCCGCGGGCAGGCGAGGTCGTCACGACGGCTGGGGGCCAAAGCCGTGGAAGGACGAGCGCGGCCCGGCGACGGATGTAGCGGCTGGGTGAGGTTGGCGTTGCGCCCCAAGCAGCGGCCACGGGCGGTGGTAGCGGAGGCGGTGACGGCCGCGGGCTATGGAAGCCAAGGGCCGGTGAGGTCGTCGCGGGCGGTGGAAGCCGTGGGCCAGCGAGGTGCGGAGGTCGGCGTGGATGGGCGGACGAACGAGGTGGCGGAGGTCGCCGCGGACGGGCGGGCGGGGCGGCGGCGCGGGAGGAGGTGGAGCTCGGCGCGGCTTTCTTTTTAGGGACAGGAGGGACAGCTGCGATACGGCGTGGAGGGCGTGGGGGAAGTGGGATCGTGGGGCGCGGGAGCGGGAGGGGGAGCCGGGAATCATGGGGCGGGGGCGCGGAGGACCTGCCTACAGGTTCACAGGGGTGGAGGGACGGAGGAGCGGTGTTTTTTTGCGTACACGGTCCTCTCCGCCGCACTTTTAATAGGAGTAGAGAGATAGTATGAATTCAAATTCATGGGCCAATTGTATCATAGCCAAGCATCAACCAGCCTATTTGTGGTCTAAGCTCAACTGAAAGCCCAAATCACATCAAGCCCATTCGAATTTAACAGTACATCCGATTCTCGAACACTCATATGATACACGTGTGCTAACGAGCATCAAATTGATAATGAACTGATCACAAAACGATTATTTTTATTGCAGGTACCAGGAAGACTTTACAGGATCCCGTGGCCACCGAGCACGGCCGTGACCGAGGATCCCGGCGTTTGGCCCATGCCGCGCTTGCGGTGCTGTGGGCGCGTCCGCAGCGGCCCTTCCCGGTCCCCGCCTCCCCGGTGACGCTCCATGGCTGTCTACTTCTCCATCGACATCGTCCTCTCCTAGTCGGCTAGCCCCATGCCGACGGCACCCACTTCAACTGCAACGCCTCCACACCCTATCACGCTCGCTTCGATCCATGATGCATCGTTGCCGCTGTCAGCGCTGATATGCTTATAACGTGTTCGACAGAATGCTCACGTACTCCTTTATTTGGCATGGTTTTTCCTTTGCTACAGTCTAGAGTCAACCAAAAGTAACCATAATGGGATTGTCCGAGTGCTTCTGGTTAACCGCGCACTAGCTAGTCCTGTTTAGCATCTTTGGCACCATGCCCTGCCTCACTGGTAAGTGCAGAGATGAAATTTATCCATCTTATCTCTACGTGTCTATGGATGTTTGAGATTCAACTTGGAGTCAAAATTGGCATTTGCTTGCTACCCGGATGACCATATACTATGTCTTTGAAAAATGGGCATACACTCATGAAACGTGTGTACAGTGCTAAATTTGAATGGATAGCCGACAGGCTCTGCTTATAGATTCGTATCAGGCTATTTAAGTACGTACTGCCCCAACTCCTAAGCTGTGAATATGAATATATTCCCTTTAAATGAAGAGTTTGATAGCCTTTGCTTATATTATCAGAAAAACATATGCAGCACATGGGCAATACACCAGGAATCTGCTGCTTATTATCAACCAGATACAAAAGCTTCAATGCTTCTTCCTCTTAATTAATTGTCTGGGTTGAAAATTGAGTCTTTTACCTATATGTCATTATGAAAGATGTCGGTTACCTGTGTGCCATTAAAAAGTTTGTAGATACATGTGTGCCATCCACCTAACTTTCTTTTACCTACACGTCATTTTGGAGGGACGGAGAGTTAATGGTGTCAAATGAAGAGTTAAAAGAACGTTTTGCCCTTGTTATCAAATAAATGGTACAAATAAGTTTAAAATAGTAAATAAATATAGAAAATAAGTAAATAATTTAGAAAATAAAAAAAATTAAATCAGGAAATAATTAGTAAATAAATTATAAAATCAGGAAAATTCGTAAATAAATTGTAAAATGTCTAGAAATTCACGAAAATTCGGAAAAATCAAGACAAATACCTAAATAAATCCAAAAAATTCAGAGAAAAACAGAATAATTCAGAAAAAACAGAAAAATGTCCCAATTAATCAGTAAATTATAATAATAAATCATAAAAATATGGGAATACAATAGAAAAAATATATGACATTACTACAAAATTAGTTGGGTCATATCATCAGCATTCAAGCAAATAGATCATATCATCAACATTCAACCATGACATAAGTGCCAACTTATATAAGCATTATAGAAAATATCAAAAGGAGTAGGTTCTCCACACCACAAATGTCTGCAATTAACATGATCATTACATAAAGCATCATAGCGTAGTTGGGGTACGCCTGCTTCGTTTCTCTGGTACTGGTAGTAGTTCACCGGGCAGTCGAAGGCCTCCACTCGCTTGGCGCCAGCCCGATCCTGCCCATCCCAATGATGCCCACTCTTTTCCCACTGAACTGCAAACAGCCAGTCACAAAATTATGTCAGAAAGTCACCTGGAGTAAAATGTTGTTCCATTACTCATCAACAAATTTAGCATGACAAAAGGCTGAGAAAAAGGTAAACATCCATGTCAAAACAGTGAAGAATGCATGCTCTTTACGTCTTACCAGAAAGTAGAATAAGCAATGATGAAACTCCAAATCACATATGAGAAAAAAAATGTGAATACCTCCATGGATACTCTTATTTATCATGGCCGGTTAACACTGTTTTACAAAAGAGAACAGCATGCTAAGCTGAGTGACTGGTGAACTAAAAATAGCAATGTGCAGAGTTGGAATAACAAAGGATAGGGTGATGCTCTTCTCTAATCTCTGAATACCAGCAACAATCAGATCTGAAAATTACACAGCATCTCACGAAGTTGTAAAGGTAAATCCTATTGGATCTGCTATCTTCTCAAGGTTTTCAACATGTTTGAGGTGATTCACAACTTCTTTCAGGTAAACCTTTCTTGTGGCCTCATTTATTTACCAGTGTGCATCTTCTCAAAAAAAACAGTGTGCATTAGTTGCGGACAACATGCTCTGGGTTCATCTTTTGCCCACCAACATGTCAACAGGATAAATTTTGTAACTAACCTGCCTTTGCCTTAGTCACTCTCACCACGGCATGCACACGGAGAGGAGGACGTACCGACAGGCGGAGGGGCAGCAGACTTGCAGAGGAGCCCTAGAGCATGATGGCACGCCTCGTCCAAAGCCTCCCCCAATGCCGTGCGTCACGCATCACGCACGCACCGAACGCAGCCGCGCGTGTCGCGCGCTCGGAGGCGCCAGTTTGCGCGAGCGCCCGGGACCACGCGCCCCCAGCTCCTCCCGGGCCACGTGTCGCGCCACCTGGGTCCCGCCGCTTCCTGCTCTTCCGTCCACGCGCACCTCGCCCACGCCAACCAACCAACCAACAGGAATAAGACTCGCGGCGCGCGCTACCCGAGCTCAGCTCGCCTTCATTCTCTTCTTCCTCAGCTCGCTCGCTCTCCTCATCGATCTCATCTCTTCCTACACCATGCATCCAGCGATCCCCTGCTCCACCTCGCCGCCTCCTTTGCCCTAGCGCACCAGCTAGATAGATTCATAGTCGATGGACTCATCGCCTGCTCATCTGCTCCGGGAATCTTCGGAGTGAGCGCGCGGAGGTGATGGTGATGGCTAGCGCCGGCGTGAACATGCCCGGCGGCGACGGGAACCCATCCGCAGCCGCGCCCTTCTCCTCCACCTCGGAATGGCGGCGGATACGCAGGCGGCGCCGCCTCGCGCCCCCGACCATGGCCGCGGCCTCGGCCTCGGGATCCGACACCGCCGGCGGCGGCGGCGGCACCAGCCGGGAGAAGCGCGTCCGTCCGGCCTCGCCGTCGTCTTCGCCGTCGTCAGCTGGCAGCGACTGTGATGAGCCAGGCGGGGATGAAGAAGCAGGAGTACTAGTAGACGCCGACGAGGAGGAGGAAGAGCAGCCGCCGCTCCCGCCGGCGGGGCTGCCGCAGATTCGGGCGGCGGAGGCACCGGCCCCGGCCGCGGCGCAGGCGTGGCCGGTGGCGTTCGGGTTCCTGTCGGTGGCGGGGCGGTCGCGGGACATGGAGGACACCGTGTCGCTCCGGCCGGGCTTCCACACCTGGGTCGACGGCTCGCCCATGCACTTCTTCGGCGTCTTCGACGGCCACGGCGGATCCCATGTATGTACGTCTCGTGGAGTTCTAAATCATCAGTTCATCCGATGATTATTTCATGCTCTTGGTCGATTGATTTACCTGCTAAATCAGGATGGTCGATCGATCTTGTGCACTTCGAAAATAAACGCGCGTTTTTACTGCAAGTTTATCCCTTGTCGTACTTGATCCCATCCGTTTGCAATCAGAGCAGATTAAGTTTGATTGGTTTTTACCGAAAGAAATTAAAAAAAGATGGAAGAAAGAAGAAGATGTCATCCAGTGCTTGCCAAAAGAAAAGCTGCAGCAGCAGCTAGCTGGGTGGCCACATTTCAGTAGCAGTCAATTTTCACTGCTGCTAAGTACCAAGTGTCCAGCTGGCCTCGGTCTAGCACATTCCAAATTCGACATGGATCCACGTTTCCCTCGGTTTATTTGCCTGCCTTTTGCTAATCACACCATTAATCTCAATCTGTATACGTACAGCGTATACTAAGTATTTTGATGACCTGCGCCTGTATACGATCGAGTTGCTGATGCAAATGCTGGAATTAATGCATGTATATGCAGGTGTCAGAGCTGTGCCGGGACCGGATGCACGAGTTCCTCGCCGAGGAGCTCGCGGCGGAGGCGGCTGACTTTGCGCAGCGCCTACAACGCCGGGAGCAGCAGGCCGCGGCCGGTGAAGGCACGAGCGCTGGCGGCGTTACGGCGTGGTCAGAGCAGGAGGAGGAGGAGCGCGCGTGGCGGGCGGCGCTGGAGCGGGCGTTCCGGCGCGTGGACGCCATGGCGTCGCTGGCGTGCGCGTGCGGCCGCATCGCGCGCCCGCCGTGCCGCTGCCCGCTGTCGGGGAACTCCGGCATCGTGGGCTCCACGGCCGTGGTCGCCGTGCTGGTCCGCGGGCGCGTCGTCGTGGCCAACTGCGGCGACTCCCGCGCCGTGCTCTGCCGCGGGCCCGACGGCGCCCCACCCGTCCCGCTCTCCGACGACCACAAGGTATAGCAGTCTACGGTGTCGTGCCGTCTTTTGACTCCTCCCTCCGTCGCAGTCTTTTAATTTTCTCGCGACGTTGACCCGTGCGTGGATGGGAATGCGCTGAGGTGTCACCCCGCCCGGAAGCTTCGCAGCTAGCTGATCTCGCGTCGCGTGGTTGGCCGGCGGCATGGCTTACTGCTCAGTCTGCTCGCCGCCGACGTGTACTTTGGCGATCTGATCCGAGAGACTTTTGCCTGCGTGAGGTCCCGGCCATGGAGAAGGAGCTGCTCGACAGGGAGGTAGCCAAGGCAAGGGGGCAGCAAAGCATGCACGGATATCAAGGCGGGGGGCCAGGCCATGCAGTGGCAGGGCTGTGGATTCCCGGCAACTTTTGGGCCGGGCGGCCGTGGCCCCGCCGTCGCTGTCGCCGGGAGGACACGTGGCGGCGACGGCGGGAGATTCCGAGGCGCGACGGTGGGTCGGGGGGCACGTGTCGGTCGCCGTCGGGGCACGTGGGGCGTCCGGAGTGGACGCTGGGCGGTGGGCCTGGCAGCTCAAAGACGCTGCGCTACCGGTCGCCTGTTCGGACGGAGAGCGCCACCTGCCCCTCTCGCTCCCTGCCGGCAGGAGAGAGAGAGTGGATGAGATCGACGCTAGCTGTAGAGAGAGAAAGAGAATGGAATTGCTGCGGAAGGAGAGAGAGAGGTGGGGTCCATAAGTGCTGCTCGCTTTTCTCCGTCCTCCTGCCTTTTTCCTCAGCAGAAACTAGCAGCTGGACTTTGGTGGTGCCCGGCCCCGCCGGGGAGAGCAAAAGGTGGGTGCAGCTGGTGCGCCAACATTCGTGCTGAGATGGATTACGTCGTCATGCGTAATTAGGGTTCCGTTAATTGCTGTGGTTCCTTCTAACACGATCGCAGTATTAACTACATCAGCAGTGCTAATATATCGTCTGTCGGTGTGTGTTCTGTATGTAGCTGCTAGACTAGCACTGATGTATACGTGCAGCCAAACAGGGCGGACGAGCTGGCAAGGATCGAGGCCGTGGGCGGACGGGTGGTGTACATCAACGGCCACCGCGTGCGTGGGATCCTCGCCATGTCGCGTGCACTAGGTACTTCAGCTAGCATTACCTCTCTCATCCATGTTAATTTGGATTGGAAATTGTTGTGTGTGCACTCTGTTTCTTGATCGGAAACTAGTAGCTACTATATGACCTCCTCCTTTGGACCATCGGTGTTGTCAAGTACTACAATGCTGTCAATGCATACGTACCTACTACTCTCCATAGAACCATTTTGTGTGGGTTGTGCTGTCTGAAACTGCCTAGCCGGTGTTCTCCATCAGGGAAATGACACACTGCTGCGCGCACGTGTTTGGCTTCGGCTTAACCCTACTTAGTTCATATGAAATGTGTAGAACCCACTTTGGCATATTTTTTTTTGAGGGTCACCGGGGGGGAGAGCATCCCCACCTGAATATTTCATTTCATGGGCTTTGGAGAAGCCAAATGCAGTTACATCTCATTGTTTACCAAGGAAAACATAACAGGGGAGGAGAGGGGAACACAAACACCAGATAAAACAACCACACAACTAGAGTACTCCTATGATATAAGCATGTTGTTGACCATTGAGCAATGGCACCGCCGGGCGTCTGAACTCCAACGACCTCCACTCCACATGCGACTGCAAAGCACCGAGTCAAATTGACAGACGGTAGTCGTGATTTCATTGTCTTTAGAGCACATCCGGGATCCAATTGACGTCCGCCAACGCTCTCGAAGGGGAGGTAGCCTCAGAGGGGGAGGACCGACAAAAGGAGAACGGGGAGGTCCAAGAGAGGGGACCATGGTCTCGCTAACCCGGCATTTGGTGAGACGATGCAATCAAGGAACCTGGTTGACGCGGAGCAAGAACACTGACGAGGACCACTGGCCAGCAGATCACTTTGTGCGAACATCAAGGGGATGAGAGAAATGGTGGAAGCAAGGTTAATTGACAACCTAATGTGCGAATACCTCCAAAGACGACACCTTCAAGAAGGTAACGACATCAACAGATGCCGCCATCGCCCATTTGAAACAACGGATTTGGGTTTTCACCAAGCGGCTCGACACAAAAGGAAGCAAAAGTTCTTCGGCGACGCCTCCAGGAAGGAAAATGGCGCACAAATGCGTCGTCGCCGTCGGTCCGCCAAAATCCGGGCAGGGTTTTCACCCAGAACTAACCATGACAACCGTCACCCCCTCACCGTGAGTGGCTCACCTGCGCAGGACCACAAACGCCGGCACCACACGCCGGATCGGGCAGGGGGAGGCCGGGGGCGACGAGGGCCGCCAGATCCAGCGGCGTCTCCGGCGGCGGCGGCGGCCAGAGGGAGGGGGTGGACGGGGGCTGCTCGGCGGCGGGGGTTGGGGCCCTCGAGTCGCCTCCCGGGGGATTTATTTGTTTATTATTCATGGTACACGGTCGATTTATTTGTTTATTATTCATGGACTCATCGATGTGTTCGCATGCATGCATTTGGGAGATTTTCCTGGGAAGTGGAGGTTCCAGAAATTTTCCATGTACATGATACACGTGTCGCTTGACTTTTCCGGTGTCAAATTTGGTGTATTAAGTGCCCATTTTGACCACATGTTTTCCGTTTCTCGCTTGGCCAGAGCTTTGTGTTTGGCTGTCATTTTAGTACAAGTTTGTGTTCAGATCATATATACATTTTCTCTGTTGGTGATTGACTGAATCATGCCGTAATAAAACCTAAGTAACATTTTTTTAACCGAAAAACCTGAGTAAGCTGAGGGTGGTGTTTGATGCTATGATGACACGTGTTTAGCTAGCTTTCATATACAGAAGTGTGTTTAGTTAGCTTTGCCATTATTTGCCTTTTCCATCTCTCGCTCATGCACTAAATAAACCTCCCTTGAATGAATTGCCGTAAGAATTGAAGCTAGTGTGACGTGTCCCTCTGTTCATAAACTAGAGTTTTGTTCCCAACAATGTTGGGTGAATGCAACTACAGTAGTAGATTAAGGTTTCAAGGAAATATACTATATCTGAATGGGAGATTTCGTCCGTCGCTTTGCATCTTTTAAGAGACGTGATCGAAAGAGACGAAGCCGTTCCTTTGCATCTTTACTATCGCTCCTCCAATTCAGAGCTTCCATGTGTTGGGGAATCAAACTCTAAGGATAGGTGTACCAAAGGTGTTCCTTTTCTTAAGGTCTATGGTGAAAAAAATTGGGGTATAGCTTGTAAGTTTCGTGTTAGCGAGGTAGGACTAGTATGAAAAGCCACACCTTTGTTCTAGGAATTTAGGTCTTTCTAATTTTTTCCTTTTGTAACAAGGTAGGGTTCTTTGCATGTCCACCACACTATTCTTTTTAGATAAAGGAAAAAAATTCCGATTTCACCAATTCAAGGAGAGGTGTAAGTCCATGATTATTATAAATACATTCAAGTTTAAACCACAATATGTTTAACATTGTTGACCGATGTGCGAAATGAAAGAACATCCGTTGGACACAAAGAACTACATAGCTCTAGAGCTGGCATGCCTTGCCGCTGCCTTTGTGTGTCAATATGCTGTAATAGAGTCCAGAACCAAGGCCAATTTGTCCCACTGAAAAGCACCTAGAAAAACATTTTTGATCTACAATTCTTAAACACAACACTGTTCCTTGTAAGATAAATAGCCTAACAAATGGCCACAACTCCTGTCAATAGCAATAAATTGGGCTTCTGGCTCCCCTGTTTAGACCAGTTACTAAATAGATGTTCTGTATTCACTAGTGGTGGCACACCTAACACAATTTAAATTGCACACCAGAAAATTTCTGCATAATGAATCTCGAAAAATAAGTGGTGGATAGATTTTGGATTAATACAAAAACATGCAAGCTTTACTTCCATATCCCAATTCCTGCTCCTTGGATCATCAGTGTTGGTCCGTACTAGAGTACTACAACGCTGTCGATGCATGCTATGGTATGACCATTTTTTTTTGGGTTGTGCTGTCTGAATCTGCCTAGCGTAGTGTTCTCCATCATTAAACAAGACAATGACAATGCTGCGCACATGTGTTTGGCCTCTCAGTTCGCACTTCGATTTGATTTGAGGTTGAGGCCGGGCACTTTGGATGAGCCTGCCTGATCTTTTAACTTAATATCTTTTAAATTATATTATTCATGGAATAGTGATGTGTTTGCATGCATTCGGAGAAATTTTCCTGTGATATGAAGATTCCGGAAATTTTTACTGTACATCATACATGTGTCCAGCCCTACTTTTGGGCGTTCATGTCCAATTTGCTGAATCATGTTCCCATTTTGAGCACACGTTTTCGCTTTGTGTTTTGTTATAGTCTGTCACTTTAAATCAGTACAAAGTTTGTGTTCAAATGATCTTCTCTGTTTGAGCTTGACTCAAATGGTGGTAGGAAGCTATGACACTTGTTTAGCTTTGCACATGGTATACGTGTTGTTTGCTTTGCCGTTTGCCTTTTCGATCTCGCTGATGGATGGGACTAAATAAAGCTCCTTTTGCAATGACTCACTGTAAGACGTGTCCTCTGTTCATAAACTAGCGTTTTGTTCCCAGCAATGTTGGGTGAATACAACTATACTAGTAAACTAATGAAGGTTTGAATGGGAAATACTATATCTGAAAAAAGGGCGACTTCCTTCGTTGCTTTGCATCTTTCAAGAGTCCGAAAGAGAAACTATTCCTTTGCATCTTTGCCATCACTCCCGCCAATTCCGAACTGCCGGGTGTTGGGGAATCGAACCTGTAAGCATAGGTGTACTAAAGCTGTCACTTTTTTCAAGATTTTTTTTGTGACAAACATTTTTCAAGATCTATGATGCAAAAAAGGAAAAAAAATGGTATGGCTTGTAAGTTTCGTGTTAGCGAGGTAAGTAAGACTAGTATGACAAGCCACACCTTTTGTTCTAGGAAACTAAGGTTTCTTAATTTGTTGCTTTTGTAACATAGTAGGGTGCTTTGCATGTCCACCACACTATTCTATATTGGCTCATCATATCATAAGTGTTAACTGGCCACATAATATATAAAGTGTTATAGTCAGCTTTTGATGATGAGCTTCAGGTCCATCGTCCATGTTGCTGTTGAGCAGATAAACAGTCACATCACTGGCCACATGAGTTGTGGCATGCTAATTTGCTGAGGAAGGAAATGGCCATATGTACAATCTCTGCCAATCTCGGTTGACCATATTGAGGTGATATAGCTTTCAGCTGTACCCCTGATGGTGCCGATTCAGTTATTTATATGTTATCGGAGGTGACAAAGAGGAAACATGGAGCTGACGCTAGAGCCACTAGTTCATATCCGATT
>OAMR01000778.1:6890-24764 GCA_900205405.1 Echinochloa crus-galli | reverse complement strand
CTCTCTCCTCCGTAGGTTGTCAAATATTTAAATCTTTATAGTATAGATTTATTTCAAAAATTAACTAGCGTTATTTATTCAATTGTAGACGATACCCATCGACAACGAGACATCCATGATGATTTCATGATTTTTATGATTAAATTTGTTGGACTTGTCTTTCGAAGATGCTCATAAGATTTGGGTTTACATATACATGTATTCTGTGTGCTAAAAAACATATACATGTAAGTGTTAACTGGCCACATAATATATAAAGTGTTATAGTCAGCTTTTGATGATGAGCTTCAGGTCCATCGTCCATGTTGCTGTTGAGCAGATAAACAGTCACATCACTGGCCACATGAGTTGTGGCATGCTAATTTGCTGAGGAAGGAAATGGCCATATGTACAATCTCTGCCAATCTCGGTTGACCATATTGAGGTGATATAGCTTTCAGCTGTACCCCTGATGGTGCCGATTCAGTTATTTATATGTTATCGGAGGTGACAAAGAGGAAACATGGAGCTGACGCTAGAGCCACTAGTTCATATCCGATTCGCCGAAAGTGGAAGCATCATTTGCCTACGTACAGCCTCCTATAAAAAGAAGTGGACCTTTCTAAACAACTCACATGTGGGGGGATAGGTTTGATCGATTGGGCTAGGGGCTAGTAGGGATGTTGTCTTGTGTTGTGTCCTGAGCTGATGACAGTGATGTTATTGTAGTAATCTTTAACTTATGGAAGAATGTACCTTCAGATAGATACATATATTGACTGAAGACTTGTGTTACTAAATGGTGTTGGTGCAGGAGACAGGATGCTGCGTCCTGAAGTGATCGCCGAGCCGGAGATCACCATAACCGACCGTACGCCGGAGGATGAGTGCCTGATCCTGGCGAGCGACGGGATGTGGGACGCCGTCCCGAACGAGATCGCTTGCTCCGTGGCACGGCAATGCCTGCAAGACGGGAACCCGGCCGCTCCCGTGGACGACGTGGCGGTGGCGGCAGGCGGCGAGGGTGCGGCAGTGGCGGCCGCAGCTGGCCCGGAGCCGGAGGCCCGGTGCTCCAGAGCAGCCTCGCTCCTCGTCAGGCTCGCCATCGGGCGGGACAGTTGGGATAACATTAGCGTCGTCGTCATCGATCTGCAGAAGAGGGAGTAAACCAAGGCTCCCTGTGGATGTGTGGCACCGTCGATCGTAGCGACTCTGGTAGGGAGAACTGATCCTGAGAGGAGGGAGGTGCGGTGGTCTAGACTAAACTGAGATGATTTGTTTGGTTCTTTCAATTCTAGATTCTAGTTGTTGTCTCTTTTTTCAGTTATATTGGGAGAGAAATTGAGGAAAGTGGATGGAAGATTGCCGTCCGTAAAGAAAAGGGAAAAAAAGAGAAGAATAGAAAAGGGAAAAAAAGAGAAGAAAGAGCAATTGTACATATTATGCATACATACGGAGTAGTATCTATGATCACAGTTTCTCGTGAATGCTGGAGAGAGGGTGTGTTTAGTTTAAAAAGAGAAAGAGAAAGTTTGGTGAAAATGTCACATCGGACACTGTAGCGCACTGTAGCACTTTTTGTTTGTTTGTGGTAAACATTGTCCTACCATGACCTAACTAGGCTCAAAAGATTCGTCTCGTCGTGTACATTAAAACCATGTAATTAGTTTATTTATTTATCTACGTTTAGTGTTCCATGCATGAGGAGAGATTTGATGTGATTTAATACGATAGGTGAATAGTGAAGTTTAGGGAGAATATTTTTGGTAAGTCCGTGGAACTAAACACAGCCGCCGTCTGCCTGCAGTTCATGGTGTCATCAATTGGTTCGGCCCGTTACGTTGTGCAGTACAGTGTCAGATGCTTTGGGATGCTGAAAGATGGAGAGAGAAAGAGGCTCGATGGCATTGCGAATCGACGGTAATTCATTTGGTAAGATCTTTTATGGTTGAAATTATCTATCTATATTTGAGTCTCGCAACAGATGTTTAATATAAAATAAGATTGCAAATAGATAATTGGTGGGAGACCGTATTAATTACGACTCGACGATTCTATGCTAAAGGTTTGATGACTGGTGGGTCTATCGGTTGTCAAAAAGTTTGACGAAGAAAAGGCTTGATACGTGGGTTCATTAGGAGGGTAGTGTTTCAACAATTTGTGGGTCCGTAGGTTGTCAAATATTTAAATCTTTATAGTATAGATTTATTTCAAAAATTAACTAGCGTTATTTATTCAATTGTAGACGATACCCATCGACAACGAGACATCCATGATGATTTCATGATTTTTATGATTAAATTTGTTGGACTTGTCTTTCGAAGATGCTCATAAGATTTGGGTTTACATATACATGTATTCTGTGTGCTAAAAAACATATACATGTATTCATAGAGATGAGTGTGCGTGCGTGTATTTTTTTTTTAACTTAGGTGGCATTAGAGCATCTCCAAGAGCATATCTAAAATATACTCTTGAAATCATTATTTGGAGAGTCATTTTAGTAAAAAAATATTTTCTATATGTTTATACTTTCCAATATCTTGTGCGCAGTCTAGAGTCATCTCGCTCTCCACCTTTGGCTAGCGAGAAATCTGAAACAGATGATATCTATATTTGGATATCCAATTGAAAAGGTTGTTGAGGGTGTTTTTTCACCGAAATCTCTATTTTCTGTAAGTTAGAAAGATATAAAGAGTCTTTTGGAGATGCTCTTATGTCTTCGAACTCTCAAGTCTTATTTTCTTATCTTAAAGCATCTTCAAGAGACTCTCTATTTGTCTTCTCTCTTGGCTAAAAAAAGAAAAGAATCCAATAAAACACATCCAACAGCTAATCTATTCACCTCGCCATCCGTTCAGGCTCGCTATCCGCTTGTCCCCCGCGCCTGCACCGCCTCTTTCCGCGCGTATAGAGCGAGGAGTCCAGAGAAAAAAAGATGACGTGGACCCATATTTGAATATGAAGCCTACGTTTTAGCCGGTCTTTTGGACTACCCGTTAAATTATGAAGTTTTCTATTATTATAAAGGGAATACAATTTTCATATTTAGCTAACAAAGTTTTTTGAGATGTTACATATCTATACAACTTGTAAAATTAATTCCCACTACAAGTCCTGGTTGTATTTCTCTGGCCGTGCCACGTCATCCCCATCGTACTCCGCGCCGTCGATTCCTTCTCCACCCGCCGTGCCTTGAATCCCGCCGATGCCCCCTCTCTGCACACCACCGCCCCTCGCCTCCCACCCACCTACCGCCTCCCCACCGCGTCACCCCCTCGCCTTTCTCCACCCGACGCGCCTTGAAGCCCGCCTCCACTTGCCTGCCTCCATAAATCACCCACGTCTAGTGCCCCACCGGAGTGGAGTGTGAAGATGCAAGCAAGTTTGCAGAGGGCACCCTTGAGGTCCACCTAGGGGACCTCGCCGTCGAACTGCCTATTCAGGGTGGCGCCAACGTCGTCGGCCGTCGGCACTGTAGAGAGCAGAGTGAGGGGGCGGCGCGGGAGGCACAGGAGCATGGGAGGAGAGGCCACGGGGAGGTGAGCCACCGCTCGCCCGCTCACCATCATGCCTTCATGCCTTCAGCTCTGCCATCGCCATCATTGTTCCGTCGGTGAATCCCGTGGCCGCTGCTCCGCTCGAACGGGATCGAGGAGGGCGCGCCCCGCTCAGCCGGCCGCCACGCCTCCTCGCTTTGCCGCCTTCCCGCCTCGCCAAATCGAGGCTCTCCACAGACAATCGAGTCCGGCGAGGCTCTAAACCAAGCTCCTCCGATCCGCTCATGAGGTCAGGACTGCTCAAATCAAGTTGCCCTGGCCACAATCCTACTGTGTGCAAGATCGATCAGCAACCGAGACGGGAGAGTGGGGAGAGAAACGCCCAAGGTGAGCGTGCGAGCCAGGGACTTGTCAAGCTCACCTGGAGGATCTTGAAGGAGCCGTCATGTCGGATGCGGAGGGGGAGGGGCGCGGCCGCCTTGACGTGGGGCACGATAGATCGGGGTCCGGTGGGTCCAGCACGGTTGCTAGGCAAAGCAGCAGCAGTGCGAGCAGGCAAGGAGGCAGGAGCGAGGCGAGAGTAGGACGCCGCCATCGTTCTCTCCACCTGCCAGCCAGTGCGCAGCGCAAGGCCCCCATTCCTGAAGAGTCAAATAAAAAAAGCTCCAGGACTCCCTCCAGCTTCGACCTTCGAGCTGGATCAGCTGCTGCAAAAGATAGTCAGTTCATTGCAAATCCATGTTACTTTGTCAATAAACTGAATATCTATGATACTCTGTTATCTATTAAGTATAATAAAATTTAAAAAAAAAATTACCTTCACGTCAAAAGGCTGAAAACTTCACAAATACATCAAATAATTATATAAATTCATGCAAGATATCCCGTAATAACGCGCGGTAATTCATAAATATTATTATGATTCTGGTGTCAAGCCGCGATTAAGCTGTTGGAGAAATTCCATGGCCCACCCGTGACACATCTTCTATTTCTGCACACGTCTAGCAGTGGCGCATGCGTCAGGTGATGGTTTTAAGCGGGCCTAGCAGGGGTTACCAGGTACGCGGCCCAAAGCTAAGAGTGGGCTGAACCCATTTCTTTTTTTTTTGCTAGAAACAAATAACACATGGCCCAAAGCTGAGAATGAGCTGAACCCCATATTCAATGGTTTGGGAAAATTGTTCAACATGTGCAAGCGTTATTCTCTAGGTCCTCGTAGCACTCTTCTAATTTCCCGGTGATCGAGTTATTCCATTGAAAATTAGCTCATTCCTTCAGTGCCATATATTATAAGAGCAAGGTTAACAATTTCGCTCGCTGCTGGCTGCAAGAACGCGGCGTCCCACGCTGCTGGTGGTAGGTCCCGCAAATATTTAATGCTTAACAGCAAAGGCAGCCAATAGGAAGGTCCGTCGCTCGCCCGCTTCCATGGGCGTTTCGCGAGTCCTCGGTTCACTCTCTCTCCTATAGAGTCATCTCGCTCTCCACCTTTGGCTAGCGAGAAATCTGAAACAGATGATATCTATATTTGGATATCCAATTGAAAAGGTTGTTGAGGGTGTTTTTTCACCGAAATCTCTATTTTCTGTAAGTTAGAAAGATATAAAGAGTCTTTTGGAGATGCTCTTATGTCTTCGAACTCTCAAGTCTTATTTTCTTATCTTAAAGCATCTTCAAGAGACTCTCTATTTGTCTTCTCTCTTGGCTAAAAAAAGAAAAGAATCCAATAAAACACATCCAACAGCTAATCTATTCACCTCGCCATCCGTTCAGGCTCGCTATCCGCTTGTCCCCCGCGCCTGCACCGCCTCTTTCCGCGCGTATAGAGCGAGGAGTCCAGAGAAAAAAAGATGACGTGGACCCATATTTGAATATGAAGCCTACGTTTTAGCCGGTCTTTTGGACTACCCGTTAAATTATGAAGTTTTCTATTATTATAAAGGGAATACAATTTTCATATTTAGCTAACAAAGTTTTTTGAGATGTTACATATCTATACAACTTGTAAAATTAATTCCCACTACAAGTCCTGGTTGTATTTCTCTGGCCGTGCCACGTCATCCCCATCGTACTCCGCGCCGTCGATTCCTTCTCCACCCGCCGTGCCTTGAATCCCGCCGATGCCCCCTCTCTGCACACCACCGCCCCTCGCCTCCCACCCACCTACCGCCTCCCCACCGCGTCACCCCCTCGCCTTTCTCCACCCGACGCGCCTTGAAGCCCGCCTCCACTTGCCTGCCTCCATAAATCACCCACGTCTAGTGCCCCACCGGAGTGGAGTGTGAAGATGCAAGCAAGTTTGCAGAGGGCACCCTTGAGGTCCACCTAGGGGACCTCGCCGTCGAACTGCCTATTCAGGGTGGCGCCAACGTCGTCGGCCGTCGGCACTGTAGAGAGCAGAGTGAGGGGGCGGCGCGGGAGGCACAGGAGCATGGGAGGAGAGGCCACGGGGAGGTGAGCCACCGCTCGCCCGCTCACCATCATGCCTTCATGCCTTCAGCTCTGCCATCGCCATCATTGTTCCGTCGGTGAATCCCGTGGCCGCTGCTCCGCTCGAACGGGATCGAGGAGGGCGCGCCCCGCTCAGCCGGCCGCCACGCCTCCTCGCTTTGCCGCCTTCCCGCCTCGCCAAATCGAGGCTCTCCACAGACAATCGAGTCCGGCGAGGCTCTAAACCAAGCTCCTCCGATCCGCTCATGAGGTCAGGACTGCTCAAATCAAGTTGCCCTGGCCACAATCCTACTGTGTGCAAGATCGATCAGCAACCGAGACGGGAGAGTGGGGAGAGAAACGCCCAAGGTGAGCGTGCGAGCCAGGGACTTGTCAAGCTCACCTGGAGGATCTTGAAGGAGCCGTCATGTCGGATGCGGAGGGGGAGGGGCGCGGCCGCCTTGACGTGGGGCACGATAGATCGGGGTCCGGTGGGTCCAGCACGGTTGCTAGGCAAAGCAGCAGCAGTGCGAGCAGGCAAGGAGGCAGGAGCGAGGCGAGAGTAGGACGCCGCCATCGTTCTCTCCACCTGCCAGCCAGTGCGCAGCGCAAGGCCCCCATTCCTGAAGAGTCAAATAAAAAAAGCTCCAGGACTCCCTCCAGCTTCGACCTTCGAGCTGGATCAGCTGCTGCAAAAGATAGTCAGTTCATTGCAAATCCATGTTACTTTGTCAATAAACTGAATATCTATGATACTCTGTTATCTATTAAGTATAATAAAATTTAAAAAAAAAATTACCTTCACGTCAAAAGGCTGAAAACTTCACAAATACATCAAATAATTATATAAATTCATGCAAGATATCCCGTAATAACGCGCGGTAATTCATAAATATTATTATGATTCTGGTGTCAAGCCGCGATTAAGCTGTTGGAGAAATTCCATGGCCCACCCAGCTGTCTCTTATACACATCTAGATGTGTATAAGAGACAGCCACCGCCCCTCGCCTCCCACCCACCTACCGCCTCCCCACCGCGTCACCCCCTCGCCTTTCTCCACCCGACGCGCCTTGAAGCCCGCCTCCACTTGCCTGCCTCCATAAATCACCCACGTCTAGTGCCCCACCGGAGTGGAGTGTGAAGATGCAAGCAAGTTTGCAGAGGGCACCCTTGAGGTCCACCTAGGGGACCTCGCCGTCGAACTGCCTATTCAGGGTGGCGCCAACGTCGTCGGCCGTCGGCACTGTAGAGAGCAGAGTGAGGGGGCGGCGCGGGAGGCACAGGAGCATGGGAGGAGAGGCCACGGGGAGGTGAGCCACCGCTCGCCCGCTCACCATCATGCCTTCATGCCTTCAGCTCTGCCATCGCCATCATTGTTCCGTCGGTGAATCCCGTGGCCGCTGCTCCGCTCGAACGGGATCGAGGAGGGCGCGCCCCGCTCAGCCGGCCGCCACGCCTCCTCGCTTTGCCGCCTTCCCGCCTCGCCAAATCGAGGCTCTCCACAGACAATCGAGTCCGGCGAGGCTCTAAACCAAGCTCCTCCGATCCGCTCATGAGGTCAGGACTGCTCAAATCAAGTTGCCCTGGCCACAATCCTACTGTGTGCAAGATCGATCAGCAACCGAGACGGGAGAGTGGGGAGAGAAACGCCCAAGGTGAGCGTGCGAGCCAGGGACTTGTCAAGCTCACCTGGAGGATCTTGAAGGAGCCGTCATGTCGGATGCGGAGGGGGAGGGGCGCGGCCGCCTTGACGTGGGGCACGATAGATCGGGGTCCGGTGGGTCCAGCACGGTTGCTAGGCAAAGCAGCAGCAGTGCGAGCAGGCAAGGAGGCAGGAGCGAGGCGAGAGTAGGACGCCGCCATCGTTCTCTCCACCTGCCAGCCAGTGCGCAGCGCAAGGCCCCCATTCCTGAAGAGTCAAATAAAAAAAGCTCCAGGACTCCCTCCAGCTTCGACCTTCGAGCTGGATCAGCTGCTGCAAAAGATAGTCAGTTCATTGCAAATCCATGTTACTTTGTCAATAAACTGAATATCTATGATACTCTGTTATCTATTAAGTATAATAAAATTTAAAAAAAAAATTACCTTCACGTCAAAAGGCTGAAAACTTCACAAATACATCAAATAATTATATAAATTCATGCAAGATATCCCGTAATAACGCGCGGTAATTCATAAATATTATTATGATTCTGGTGTCAAGCCGCGATTAAGCTGTTGGAGAAATTCCATGGCCCACCCGTGACACATCTTCTATTGTATAGATTTATTTCAAAAATTAACTAGCGTTATTTATTCAATTGTAGACGATACCCATCGACAACGAGACATCCATGATGATTTCATGATTTTTATGATTAAATTTGTTGGACTTGTCTTTCGAAGATGCTCATAAGATTTGGGTTTACATATACATGTATTCTGTGTGCTAAAAAACATATACATGTATTCATAGAGATGAGTGTGCGTGCGTGTATTTTTTTTTTAACTTAGGTGGCATTAGAGCATCTCCAAGAGCATATCTAAAATATACTCTTGAAATCATTATTTGGAGAGTCATTTTAGTAAAAAAATATTTTCTATATGTTTATACTTTCCAATATCTTGTGCGCAGTCTAGAGTCATCTCGCTCTCCACCTTTGGCTAGCGAGAAATCTGAAACAGATGATATCTATATTTGGATATCCAATTGAAAAGGTTGTTGAGGGTGTTTTTTCACCGAAATCTCTATTTTCTGTAAGTTAGAAAGATATAAAGAGTCTTTTGGAGATGCTCTTATGTCTTCGAACTCTCAAGTCTTATTTTCTTATCTTAAAGCATCTTCAAGAGACTCTCTATTTGTCTTCTCTCTTGGCTAAAAAAAGAAAAGAATCCAATAAAACACATCCAACAGCTAATCTATTCACCTCGCCATCCGTTCAGGCTCGCTATCCGCTTGTCCCCCGCGCCTGCACCGCCTCTTTCCGCGCGTATAGAGCGAGGAGTCCAGAGAAAAAAAGATGACGTGGACCCATATTTGAATATGAAGCCTACGTTTTAGCCGGTCTTTTGGACTACCCGTTAAATTATGAAGTTTTCTATTATTATAAAGGGAATACAATTTTCATATTTAGCTAACAAAGTTTTTTGAGATGTTACATATCTATACAACTTGTAAAATTAATTCCCACTACAAGTCCTGGTTGTATTTCTCTGGCCGTGCCACGTCATCCCCATCGTACTCCGCGCCGTCGATTCCTTCTCCACCCGCCGTGCCTTGAATCCCGCCGATGCCCCCTCTCTGCACACCACCGCCCCTCGCCTCCCACCCACCTACCGCCTCCCCACCGCGTCACCCCCTCGCCTTTCTCCACCCGACGCGCCTTGAAGCCCGCCTCCACTTGCCTGCCTCCATAAATCACCCACGTCTAGTGCCCCACCGGAGTGGAGTGTGAAGATGCAAGCAAGTTTGCAGAGGGCACCCTTGAGGTCCACCTAGGGGACCTCGCCGTCGAACTGCCTATTCAGGGTGGCGCCAACGTCGTCGGCCGTCGGCACTGTAGAGAGCAGAGTGAGGGGGCGGCGCGGGAGGCACAGGAGCATGGGAGGAGAGGCCACGGGGAGGTGAGCCACCGCTCGCCCGCTCACCATCATGCCTTCATGCCTTCAGCTCTGCCATCGCCATCATTGTTCCGTCGGTGAATCCCGTGGCCGCTGCTCCGCTCGAACGGGATCGAGGAGGGCGCGCCCCGCTCAGCCGGCCGCCACGCCTCCTCGCTTTGCCGCCTTCCCGCCTCGCCAAATCGAGGCTCTCCACAGACAATCGAGTCCGGCGAGGCTCTAAACCAAGCTCCTCCGATCCGCTCATGAGGTCAGGACTGCTCAAATCAAGTTGCCCTGGCCACAATCCTACTGTGTGCAAGATCGATCAGCAACCGAGACGGGAGAGTGGGGAGAGAAACGCCCAAGGTGAGCGTGCGAGCCAGGGACTTGTCAAGCTCACCTGGAGGATCTTGAAGGAGCCGTCATGTCGGATGCGGAGGGGGAGGGGCGCGGCCGCCTTGACGTGGGGCACGATAGATCGGGGTCCGGTGGGTCCAGCACGGTTGCTAGGCAAAGCAGCAGCAGTGCGAGCAGGCAAGGAGGCAGGAGCGAGGCGAGAGTAGGACGCCGCCATCGTTCTCTCCACCTGCCAGCCAGTGCGCAGCGCAAGGCCCCCATTCCTGAAGAGTCAAATAAAAAAAGCTCCAGGACTCCCTCCAGCTTCGACCTTCGAGCTGGATCAGCTGCTGCAAAAGATAGTCAGTTCATTGCAAATCCATGTTACTTTGTCAATAAACTGAATATCTATGATACTCTGTTATCTATTAAGTATAATAAAATTTAAAAAAAAAATTACCTTCACGTCAAAAGGCTGAAAACTTCACAAATACATCAAATAATTATATAAATTCATGCAAGATATCCCGTAATAACGCGCGGTAATTCATAAATATTATTATGATTCTGGTGTCAAGCCGCGATTAAGCTGTTGGAGAAATTCCATGGCCCACCCGTGACACATCTTCTATTTCTGCACACGTCTAGCAGTGGCGCATGCGTCAGGTGATGGTTTTAAGCGGGCCTAGCAGGGGTTACCAGGTACGCGGCCCAAAGCTAAGAGTGGGCTGAACCCATTTCTTTTTTTTTTGCTAGAAACAAATAACACATGGCCCAAAGCTGAGAATGAGCTGAACCCCATATTCAATGGTTTGGGAAAATTGTTCAACATGTGCAAGCGTTATTCTCTAGGTCCTCGTAGCACTCTTCTAATTTCCCGGTGATCGAGTTATTCCATTGAAAATTAGCTCATTCCTTCAGTGCCATATATTATAAGAGCAAGGTTAACAATTTCGCTCGCTGCTGGCTGCAAGAACGCGGCGTCCCACGCTGCTGGTGGTAGGTCCCGCAAATATTTAATGCTTAACAGCAAAGGCAGCCAATAGGAAGGTCCGTCGCTCGCCCGCTTCCATGGGCGTTTCGCGAGTCCTCGGTTCACTCTCTCTCCTATTTTATCTCTACTCCAGGTAAGATATCGTCAGCTATCCACCTTTTATTATACTTGCTCTAATATTTCTTCTCCTCCTTACCATTGCCGTTTGTCGGGGACAACAATAAGGGGTCCCTAACTAACGGGCTAAATCCCCTCCAAAATGCAAATTAAAACATCAACAGCCCAAAAAAAAAACAGAGCAGGCCCCCAGCCCACGGACAAACTGCATGCCAAGGGAGCACAAGGCTCGAACCACGTCTCCGCCTCGCTCGAGGCCATGCGCCCCCTCGAGCGGGCGCCATACCAACTCCGCCTCGCTCGAGGCCTCCCCTCAGCCTCTCCAACCGACAACGGCTTTTAATGTCTGCCCCATCCGCCAGGCGTCAAAGTCAAAAGGCGAAACCTCCCTACTCGACGCCGCTGACACCGTCAGACGCACAGCCCCGCCTGCTCCAAACACTGTGCTGACACTCCGCCACTGTGCGGACAGGCAAGGGTCATTCCCCCGCACTGTTCAACTGCTCCCGTCCTCTCCCCATTGCGAGGCCCTCGAACGGGCATGGGGCGCCCTCGAAAGATGTACGGGCAGCAACCGGGGGCGGACCCCGGGCAGGCGCACCGCACGGGTCGCTCAGCCTGAGTCACCTCCGCCAGCCCTGGCCACTGTGCCACCTAACCCCATCACTGTGCGGGCACGGCGAGCCCTGTGCGGACTTGCGGGCGTCACTCCTCGCCACTGTTCCACCTGCCCTCGTCCTCTCCCCACGGCGCAGCCCTCGAATGGGCATGGGAGGCCCTCGAAGGGGCGTACGGGCGGCGACCGGGCACAGACCCTAGGTGAATTCGCCCGTACATATGACGCAGGCTAGGTCAAATCCGCCAACTCCCGGCCATCCTCCGACGAAACAGGCACGCCGCGCACTGTGCTGAACAGTACGCACCACGTCGGCGCCTATGCTGCCAACTCCCGTCCTTCCGTCATGGCCGGACCCTCGAATCAGCTAGGGATGACGACCGAGCGCTGGCCAAAGGCCACGCCACCCCTCGAAGCCACGCCAAGACAAGAACAGGAGGCGCCACTACACCCGCAGGAGCCGGAACTCGCCATAAAAGAGCCAAGGACGGCAGGCCCGGCGCCATACTCCCCAGTACGCGTCCCTGTAGCGACCATCACGCTTGTACTTGTAAACCTCCTCCCCTTGGTCTATAAAAAGGGGGAGGAGGGCACCCTTCCACGGGGATCGGCGCTCGGAGCACACGCACGCAGGCATTCTGCCTCAACCACCCCTCACTCCGGGACTTGGAGACTCCTTCTCCTGTCCCACCTCGCTTGTAGCCCCCCACTACGAGCACCCTGGTGCAAGATAGCACAGCGCCCCGAGCGCACCCTGCTGTATGTACGACCTCGCGGTCGGAACCAGGATAAACCATCGTCTCACCGTGCTAGCTCTTGCATCAACCGTCAAGGGACGGGACACATCGCATTATGTGTGGCGTTGAGGCTGGTCGGCCAATCTCAACACCAACACTGTTAGTTTTTTCGTCGGAACGTATTGTAACAGTAACAGCGCTAACATAGATCAATCTTCTATTGTTCGGATGATTTTACCCTTACATCCATAGCTGCAATCGTGCATACTTTTTTTCCCCAAATCTTGGTCTCGAGCGCGGAGCCCCTGGTTCATCCGTGTGGCCGTGCTTGTGGCATGTGGCCCCACGGACGAGCACCTCGTGCGGGCTCTCAGGCTAGCGTGCCATGAGCCTCGCGCTGGCGGCACATCGAGCAAGCATGCCACGGTCACGGTCGAGCAGCTCGCTCGCGTCCCATCGGTTGGAGAGCGCACTGTTTTTTTTAAGAAACTGTGGGGGGAGTTCCCCACAGTATAAAAACGATTTAATTAAAGAAGACCAAAAAAGTGATCAGTACATACTTACAGACTGGTTTAACTGAAAGCATGTAACCAAAAGCAAAAAGAGGATTTAAGGCTAGCCTTAAATCTGACAGATTGATCTAGGGACTAGGATCTAAAATTGCTAAACCATCTGGCATGGCTCAGTTCCTGTCTACCAAACACCTTGTCGTTTCTGATTTTCCAAAGTTCCCAAGCACCTATCATGGCCGCTTCCATGAAAAACTTCTGGCCATTGCTTCTCCCAGCTTCCACAATTCTGTCTTTGATGATCAAGTTAGTGTCCCAATTGAAATTCAGGCGGGCCCAACACTGCCTTGCAAAAGGACATGTGAAGAAAAGATGGTCCACATCTTCAATTGCACCAGTATTACACATAACGCATAAATCATTTTCTCTGTTACCGATGTGCCTTCTTCTGAGCATTGCTTTGGTGTTGAGTCTGTCCATTGCTACGAGCCATGCAAAAAAAAATTATTCTAGGAGTGCATTGAGATCGCCAGATCAGCTTATATACCTGATGTGCCTGAATGGGATCATAGACATTAGAGTAGAATTTCTTTGAAGTGTAACTATTCTGTCCAAAGGGGTGCCACCCATCTTTCTCATTCTCATCATACGGGACATTCTGAATAAACTCTTGTAAGAGGGTCAATTCCTCCAAGGCCTGCTAGGATAAAGGCAGAAAGAAGATGGAGTCGGGGTCATCTGCTTCTACTATTTTCGTGACAGAGGCTTCAATGTCCCAGGCAAAGGATGCCAATCTTGGGTATTTCCCTGTGTCGACGCTTTTTCTGGTCAACACACACGAGCGCCGGATCGCGCAAACGAACGAAACGATGAACTCGCCTCAGCACCACACAAACCGGTCAGACCGGTTTAGGGACCCGGTTAGACCGGTTTCCCTTGGGAGCTTCGGGATAAACCTAAGATCACCACCTCGGGAGGGACCCCGTCAGAGATGGCGCGCCTAGGGTTGCTCTGAGATCGGTCAGGCCACTCAGAACCTCCTTGAACGCCGTCGAGACAAACAAGGAAAGAAGGGGTTGGAAAAGCTAGGGTTTGGAGATAAAAGTAGAAAAATAGTATTTGATCGATTGGATGATAGACTCTCAACCGGCCACGGCCCTTTATATTTATAGGGTGGGGAGGTCTTGCCCCGCAAGGAATGGCAAACCAGTCAGACCGGTTTGGCTGTTGCCATATCGGCTACAGGGAAACCGGTCTGACCGCCTTCTAGATCCGGTCTGACCGGTTGCCCTCGACCTGATAGGCAACTTCCAATTTTGGGTGCGAACATATGCCCCCCTGTTTTCTAGTAAATTTTATGCACTAGAAAATATGCTAAGGTCGATGTCACAAAATTCACCGGCCATTTTATCCTAAGGGCGATTTTCAATCATAAATCGGCCATAACCTATCAAGCACTTTGCCAAACACTTGGATAAAATTTCTTCAAGTATCTCCCATTGAGAGCTCTAGGCAGCTGCTGTCCTTGCAAGGTTTCTACTATATAAGAATTTCCTGAACAAACCCCCACAATCTTGAAAGGACCCTCCCAACTTGGAGACCACTTGCCAAACTTATTGCTTTTCAATCCAATGGGCAAGATCGTCTTCCAAACCAAATCACCTGCTTGAAAAGACTTGAATTTCACCACAATGTGTTGCCTGAATTACCTGGTGCTGGCATACTGTTGAATTCGAGTATATTGGTAGGGACCGCGCTATCGCGCGACTGGGGATCGCGCGACCGGCCTTCTTCTCCCCCGCCGGCAGCCACCGCCGCCCTCAGATTTAAACAAAGGATCAAGATTCTTGTTTACAAATGTCGGCCTAGGTATAGTACCATCACCAATATCTACCTCCTCTAGAGGATCAGCCGACGTAAACCCTTGTCCTAACTTGCTTAAATCATCAAAATCTTCAATGGCCTCACACATATCGTTCTTATGCGCCCGATAGTGCTCACGCCTCTGCTGTAACCACTCTAGATTCGGATCCATCAAATCATAAGAGATATGGAGATGAATTGAGAAGCTTAATACCATAGGAATTAACAAATTCACGCACCTCTTTGGATATGAATGAAGTCCCTTGATCCGAAGTCAAAGTTTGTGAAATACCAAAACTATGTTGCACACAGAAAAAATATCAGATATTGGAGAACAACAATTCAATACCTTTCTTGAATGGTACACGCCTGTTCCACTTCCATGCATCTCAGCGCTATCCTCATAGCTATAACAGAAGGAGGATGAATCTTGCCAACAAAATCTAAACCCCATCCTCGGAAAGGCCAAGGCTTAATAATTGGATGCATCAATGCTGCAGGTACCAACTGAATATCCCCATGTTTCTGACACTCCTCACATCCTTTGTAGTATTTAAAACAATCAACTATCATATTGGGCCAATAGAAATAATCTCGTCTAAGGAGCCATTTCATCTTGGGAGCCGATTGATGAGTACCACAAATTCCTTCATGAACCTCTGTCATAGCCAACCTAGCTTGGTCAGGACCCAAACATTTTAGAAGCAAACCATCAATAGTCCGACGATATAACTCATCATCAACCAAAACGAACTTGAGAGCCCATCGTCGGATTTTTCTGTCAACTGTACTGCTAGGATTTTGCAAGTAATTAATCAAAGACTTTCTCCAAACCTGAAGCGTCCCCTCGAAAGAGAGAACTTAATGTGATACAAATACCAGTCCCAGGATGCTGGTTCACATTATTACAACAGATAGTTCAGTAAAGAAACAACATTACGGATGACGGTGGCATTGCAGGGCCACGACAAACAGAACTAAAGCTAAGCTCCAGATAAAAAGGTTGAAAACATAGAGGTCTTCATCAGAGTGGCAACGCATGCGGCTTCCAGCGGTTGACCCTAACACACAGGCAAAGGTTGGGTGCAGGACGAACCCTCCTACTCGACGTCCTCAGGAACAAAGTCTTGATCCACTTCTGTAACAAATTAAGCAAGGGTGAGCACTTACGTACTCAGCAAGCACAAACACATCCACGGAAGGTACATAACAGAGTATGCAAGTATATAATCAAGGACAGGTTTATGGTTTATTTTGTAGCAAAGCATTAAGTTGTCGATAATCAACACAAAGACGCCATGTACCATCTTTCTTTCTGACCAGAATAACCGGCGAAGAATAAGGGCTCACACTAGGTCGTATCATATTTGCTTGTAATAATTGCTTGATTAATTCCTCCATTGCATTCTTTTGATAGTGTGGTAACCTATAAGGTCTTTGGTTGATTTGCTTCTGATCATCCACTAAAGGTATTGAATGATCGATTGCTCTTTTAGGAGGAAGATTATCTAGTTCTTCAAAGATATCAGAGTAATCAGAAAGAAGAGCTTGTATTTCTGGAGGTGCTGCACTGAGGTGTGTCACATTAGAAGATCCTGAATTATTGAGTACCACCACTGCTCCTATAGCTTTCTTCTTCAACAATTGACATAACTTTTTTGTGCCAATCACTTGGTTACTATGTTGAAATGTTTCATCAGAGAATGTGATGATGCCCTCTCCATTGTTGGTAATCGAAAATTCCCTCCTTCTAAGGTCTAGGGCCACCGGACTATGTGTGTATATCCAATCAGCACCAAGAATAACATCGTACCCTTGCACCTCTAATAATCTGAAATCGGAGACAAATGCATGTCCTTGAATAGTGTATGGACATTGTAAACAGGCAGTCTCACTGAACATTTCAGTTCCATTAGCGGCTGCAATTCTCACTTTTTCAACAGAAGAGATTGCGCACTGTGCTTTCATTGCTATTTTAGGGTGAATAAATGAAGCATCACTGCCACTATCCACTAGAGCCATGGCGAAATTTGTACCAATTTTCAACCTGAGTGTAAAAGTGCTTGCTTTAGATGGAATTCCCGTAATAGCATGTATGGACACCTGCAGGGTATGAACAGCCTGAGTATCATGGAATTCAGCATCTTCAGATTCAGAGGTATCTTCTACCACAGCTACTTCTTCTTTCCCTTCTTCATTTTCCACTACTATTACAGCATATATTTGCTTGCCCTTACAAACTTTAGCATGTCCTGGAACCCATGGTTCTCGGCACCTGAAGCATTTACCAGCAGCCTTTAGTTCAGCTATAGTCAGATTTGTTCTTTTGACAAACAGGACAATGCTTAACCAGGAGCTTAACTTGTTGTTGCATATTTGGCCAATAGAAAATTAACTGTAATCTCTTGTAAGTGGCTCTTTCACCAGAATGGCCTCCTAGCGCTGACTTATGAAAGCTGTTAAATAATTGTTCTCTCAACTGGCCAGTTGTGCCAATTACTAGTTTCTCTTTGTGCCTGAGAATTCCATTTTTAAGAGTGTAATGGGGAACTGCAGCTTGGTCGATACTCAATTTTTCCATTAGCTGTTTGCAGACTGTCATTTGCAAAAAGGTCCCTGAAACCTTGTTTGATGTATAGATCGCGCGTTTTAGTTCCGATTTGGTTCGTTCTTGTTGCATTAGCTTTACATAGACTTAAACTACGCATTAGCACTGTTATTGAACACATAAAATATTTCTGAAATTTATTTGATATTAATTTAATTAAAGATTATTTAAATATTCTTTCTAAATTAAAATCTAATTAAGGGCTATCTTCCGGATTTTCTTAATTAAATGTTAAATAGATTAATATATATTCCATTATATTTCTGAATAAAATAAAATTAAATTAAGTCTCATCTCAGTTTTCATAAATAATATCAATTTGACTAATCTTCATGGTAACTAGCTTTCCTAATTTAAAAGCAAATTAGCGTTCACTTTGAGTTTTCATAATCAAATGTTAATTTGAATAATACAGACATTAATATGTTTCAAATATAATATTGATTAATTGAACGCGAAATATCTTATTATTCGATTAGATGTTCTCACATGTTTTATTTCAAATTAATGTTTAATTTGGTGTAATTTATATAAACAATTATAAATAAAATATGATTAAGTTTTACCTCGGTTTTACAAATACAAATAGAATTGGATTAATT
>OAMR01001419.1:37500-42633 GCA_900205405.1 Echinochloa crus-galli | reverse complement strand
TCATATAGGACTACTTTTGATCAGGACTGACTTTTTTCTAGCGAAGAGACACTTAGTTTAGAGGGTCTGGCTAGCCCTTTGTTAAGATAGGCGTACAGAATGATGAACGTATGGAGTTAGTTCGGTGGGTTGGTTGGGGAGTGATTTTGTACCTAAGATTGCAGATTTTGGGCTCACAAAGCTGTAGTTGAGAGGTTTCTTTCATTGCTCGGGCATGCCTTCTTTACTTAGGGTATTTCATACCAACGTCTTGCCTGGCTTATCACACCAATCTTCTTCTTCCCTTGACTACAACGAGAGGACAGGTGATGTAAAGCAAAGGATCAGGAAAGGAGAGTTTCAGAGGGTCGGAGTCCCACAAGCAAAGAAGGATTCGAAATATGACGTCGATGTGATCATAGTAGAATGGACGTTGAGAATGGGCCTTATGGTCTTTTCGCTCCGTTCTTCCTCAACATGGTCATTCTCTGCCGCATAGAGCGCACTCTCAGGTCCGTCTTTTGCTTGGGTGAAAAAGGACTTTCACTGTCGAT
The DNA here is from genome assembly GCA_900205405.1 of Echinochloa crus-galli. NCBI lineage: Eukaryota > Viridiplantae > Streptophyta > Magnoliopsida > Poales > Poaceae > Echinochloa > Echinochloa crus-galli. The sequence continues at coordinate 42,100 of OAMR01001419.1, read as the reverse complement.
CCTGCTACTAGATTAGGATACGTAACCATTCGTCTCTTCCTTACTCATAAGCTCAATCCCAGGGTAGGCTATGCGGACGACTGCTCGACTCATTCTTCAATGGCCAAAGTTGGGTAGGAAGAATCCTACACCGGAAAAAACCTTTTGAATCCAAGACCTGAAGAAAATGAATACGCACTAGACTCCGTCAAATAAACATATTGGGAGAGAAGAGAGCTCTGTTCATCCAAGCAATCGGAGACACTAGTTAATCTACAGAGTAGTAGCTCGGGGCGTTAAAAAAAAGATTTAAAAAGGTAAACTGGAATGTGCAGAATATCTAGTCGAGTTCGCAGATTTGACTGAACACAGATAAACTATAAACGAAAATAGAGAACTGGATGCGGTTAAGCATACCACTTCGGAAAAGTGGAAAGGCACGGTGTTAAACCATAGGCCTTTAACGGAACTCGATCACTTATTAGACCGATATATGAACGGCAACCTCTTTAGCTTTTCCACTCCCTCACCACACCAACCACTGTGTGATACTGAACACCCACACAATCTCGATTTTAAAGAGAGAGACTGCCATCGCCATCTCTTTGGACATGCATGTGTTAAGGATATAGTTTAGCTAGCCTACCTTCTGATGAGCCAGGAGCTCGGATGTCTAAGACGCAACGCGTACGAATCGCTACGCTATGTTTCTTTCTATATGATAATATGAAAAACCAAAGTAAGTCTTTGACCTTCCAGCCAGGACCACACTACACTTTTCAATCAAATAACCCCGCTTCGCACCTATGAGCAAATCACTGAAACACAGGGAGAAGTCTGGTTGTTCATCACAAGATACACATCTCAGACAGCCAGGACCAAGCACAACTATATAGCTTCTCAACTGCATCCCGCTTGCTGAACGAGCTTATCTCATCAGTAAGATCACCCAGTAAAAGCAAATGTAGCAGATCATCCCATTCTAGGCCGACAAGGAGAAACCCCTTTTTTTTCCAAATGTAAAACAACGAGGATGATCGTTTAATCCTAGAGATGGGACCCGGCCATTACTATCGGTCTGCCTTTAAAAAGGAAAGTAGCTTTGGCCTTCGAAAGAGCTTATCAAAAAAGATTTTTTCAGTCGAGTCAGTGAAGAGAGCAATGAACGCCAAAATAAATTTCCATGGCTCCCGACCTGCAATTGATATAAGCATTAGCAGTATTTGAAAATGGTCTACCAAAAAGAATAGGTGGCTGCTTCCCCTTATGCACCACCCCCATGTCAAAGTATCAAAACAGATGCTTCTAGAAATTGGTACAGCTGAAATTTCTCGCACCACCTCATCAGGGAGAAAAAAAGCTAATAAACTAAGATGCCAATCCCTATTAGGAATGAGATAGTGGGAGAGAGACAAACCTTCCAACAGCTCTGACATGTTCATAGGAATAGGCCTTCTATTCAATGCAGTCCCACCGAGCCAAGGGTCTTATAACAATCGCACCGAATTACCATCTCCAATCCGCCACTGGAAGTTCTCTTTAATAGAATGACTGGCTTTACATATCTCCTTATTAATAGGAAATGAATGGGCAGCAACATAGAACCCATCCCAAGAACCCTCAAACCAGTATTTACCCCGGAGAACACGGCTCCACAACGTATTTAGTAGCGGATCCACTTTTCCTTATCTGTTAACGAGACTATACCTTTCCTCTGCCTATGAGCTAGCTAAAGATCCATCGTTATCCTTTCCAGCAATGGAGGCGGAATCAATGGTCATGTCAGGTTTCAGATTCAAAGAGAGATGTCAAGCAAGCGCCGAATCTGAGTACTCAACTTGCCCGACCCGCCTCTTCCACTAGACCTCGTCTTTCAAAGAGCAGCAGCCCTGCAAGCCTAATAGAACCTTGTTTCCTGGGCCAAGTCAGCCTATAAGTAAGTAAGTAGGGCTGAAGACAATTTGTTTGTTAGTTTTTCAATCTTCTTCCTTCTATGCTTAGAGTAAGTGGAAATGACCTCCTTGATCAGCAAGTAAGCGAGTTCGTAAATTCCATTCTGTAGCCGAACTAGCCCCTGGATCAGCTCTCATAGTGGGGGAATCAGAGTCAAGTTAGGCGCAAAAGAGGGGGTTGACATCATTCGTCGTGATTGGATCAATCAGACTCCCCCACAGGAAATGCCAAGGGGCGCCCTTTATCATCGCCCATTTCTTCCTCATCTGCTGCTGCCTTAAGTGCGTAAAGTAGGCTCAGCTTCTTTGGTTTCTAAATATCTTGTGGTAGCCGAAGGTAGTCCAGTCCGCTTGTTAGATTGAATTGAATCTTATATAACCTACGTAGCTAAAGAGAAAATCATAATAGTCTAAGTGGACCTCTCAAAGGTATAAATAAGTATACATTAGTCTTACTGGTTCGGTCTTTTTCTTTTTTTGTTATGATGCCCACATTTCATACTTCTCAATTCTTATTTATTCAAGGGTTCGTATGTACTGAGTGACTCTAGGTCTATTCAGATGCAGCTTCAAGAGAGCTTTATTCGGCCTTTGTATGACCGTCTTCCCTTCCTGTCTATCTCCTTCGGTCAGGTAGTTCTGCTTCCGATGCCGGAGGAGCTGGGTGGGATAGAAAGGTAGTTTCTGAGTTCGAGATGTCTGAGCTTGGAGGTTCCGCTTCTCTAATGTGATAATAAAGCAACAAGCAACGTCGCTCCCGTGCGCTCATCCCTTGCTTGTTCTTGAGCGCTAGTCATTCATCCGGGTTCTTGGGATATCTTGATTCTCTTTATGATGATGTAAGGGTCGGCAACAATGAATAAGGAATAGATCGGAAGTTCGCGCCAATCGATCTTCTGTAGGAGTAGGAGGTAGCGCGAATCCCCTCTTTCTTCGTTTAGAAGAGTGCTGGACCTCCACAACGTCAAACCATAGAACACTGCTCCTTTCGGTCGAACCCTAGGAAAGACGACTTTACCTTTTTCGTAGATAGTCTGAGTTCGAGCTACTGTAGTCTCCCCCGTTGACCTTCTTTTTTAGATAGAATCCTCAATGAGTGGAAAGGACTCCCAGACTAGCTCCGCAGTACGAGCCCCATACGGAGCCGCGCCCTTGTGATATGATAAGAAGAAAAGGGGCCAGGCCGCCCTCTTTTCTTTTCCGCACCAAGCCTTCTTGTAAAATCGGGTGTATAGCTCAGTTGGTAGAGCATTGGGCTTTTAACCTAATGGTCGCAGGTTCAAGTCCTGCTATACCCAAACCACTCTTGTATTCGTAAGGATGCATAGTAGCCTTCAAAGAGCACTCTTTGGCCTTGAGACTCGCCCCTTTCTCATCAACATCTCGACTTCGCTCGTTGTTTGAGGTAAGTATAAAGGAGATCAGACTGGCTCGGTACGAGTCAATCGACAAAAGCGAGAAACGAGGTTGTTCGACAAGGCTACGGTCTAACTTTTTCTTCCTAGCGGAGTTCAATACGAAAATAAAGGCGCTCCGCGTTGGGAATGGCGTACATAGTACGGGTGGCTGGTATAACTGATCAGGGTTGTTCTGAAAGCAAGTCAATTGGTGCTTTGGAAAGTGAGTGCCAGAGGCTAGTCACTGCTTGGTTTACAGAAGGGAAGGAAGGAAGAGATACCGAAGCAGATTCAGTATAGAAAAGAAGAAATTGATACCATTCATTCTAGCTTATTTGATACCCACTTCAAGTTTCTATCAAACCATGTCTTTTTCTTCGAACGTCAATCTCGTAGGAATTTCGATTGGAAGTGTGGTATTGAAGGGCGAAGCCTTTACTCTTTGACTTGTTTCTTTTCATATAACATAGTATTGACTGCGCACTTCGAAAGATGATGGTGTATTCTGAGGATCAGTCCGTTTTTTATTGAATTCGCAAATTGATAGATCTGGATGATTCAAAGAATGATTCTTCCCTGGGCCCGGTACCATTATTTAAATTGGAGCTTTTCAATCAATTCCATTCCATTTTGGAGATTGAGGGGACCGCTCGTAACGATTTTTTTCTTTTTATGGGGGCAAGAAAAGGATTTGACTCTTGAAGATATCAACTGCTCCATACATTCAAAAACATTTTTGGTACTTTCTATGAGAATGGATAAATAGAAATGGGTACATTCCTCTTTCTCTTTCCTGGCCTAACTACCCATAAAAAAGAAGAGAGAGAGCTGTAAGAGCGGTAAAAGCAAGCTCGGTGGCCCGGTTCACTACAGGTTGATGTATCCTTTTGAAAGAAAAGTAAATTCGCTATGCTATAAGGTACCAATTCATCAAGGTATAAAACCACATCTACAGTGGGAGTCCCTATCTACTTTCGATTCCCTTCTTACTGGCTTTGCCAATACATCATACTGATTTGACGCTTCCTTACGCTTTCTTTCAAGCATTGCTTCCAGGACAACGGAGAGTATTCCAAGATAAAGAACCAGAACTGAGGTTGACACTACTGAAAGATAAAAGAATGGTGGATAGATGGATTCGCACCATCCCAAAACCGAAATACAGACAGACCAAAAAAGACGCAAATAAATACTCCACCACCAGCCTACCTACTAGCATGTATTAAGCGAATAGCTTGTATGGTAGTTGTTAAAGAAAAGATGTATGTAGTC
>OAMR01001419.1:0-32500 GCA_900205405.1 Echinochloa crus-galli | reverse complement strand
TGTGATAGAGGATATCTAGGGCTGGAAGAGTTGATTGAAAATAATAATCCGGTAGGGATAGCTGTGTATTGGCTCAAAGAACAAGAGGATTTACTTTTGATGATGAGTTTATCACAAGTGTTAGTGAAAACATTCATTGGGGGCCCTAACGTTAAAAAATTTTATAAAGGAACACCACTAAAAAGAAGGTGAATCCTTCTTACTCCAGGATATAGATATCCGAAACTTATTGGATAAGCAGGATTTAGCAGGAAATATCGACAGCATTTCTTATAGAAAAGAAGCCTACTTGGTTGGGTGGGAGGATGAAAAGATTCTCTTCCTACTGGAAGATGGCACTGTTGAAGTCTGGAGAGCGGAAGATATTTAAGTAAGGATGTTATGCCAGGTAGCATTCGGTACAAGAGTGAGACGGAGGTAGCTCCGTAGAAGAAAGAGTTTGTTTTCTCGTCATAAGTGCCACCAATCTCGTTCAGGCACTAAACTAGTTTCGGGGAGGATGGATGGTTGTCCCTTCTTCTCAATAGAATCCGATAGACAAGAATCGAAAGCTGCAGATTTTTTTATTCCTCAAGTAAGTCAGTTGATGATTCAATTCCATCAAAGATGGCAAGAGCGGGGCATCTAGATCGATTCGTTTTTAAGGTTGTTATACCGAATAAAAAGAATTCTGATTCTCTGTTGAGGCAAGCTATTCATCATTAACAGGAAAGATCCCAAAGCTGTTATTGCAAACATGGGATAGCCTGACTCTACGCTACAATCTCTATTTTCTTATGATATTGAATCTGGCTTCTATTATTGAATCAGGCTTCTATTATTCAATCTCTAGTTACCGTGGGAAAAGAAAGAGATAAGAGCTCTTAGTCCGACAAGACAAGATATCCCTCTAAAAGCTTCTTCAATAGCAGTGGATGAAATTCATCTGCACACTGATAATTCACCAAAAACAATAGTTTCTGTTTCCCTAGTTTACCTGCCGCCTCTAGATTTCGTATCCATTCCGTGATCTGGATCTTTAATTGTTGGAAACTTCTCAAGTTCTTCTGCCAAGCCTTGATTAATGAACCTACAAAATCCCTCGAATTGGATCTGACTAAATCCGGGTATTGTGGACATTCCCTCATTTCCATTCCGGAGCATCTTAATCTTAAGTTTCCTGTTTATCGAAGAAAAATTCCATTATCAGCTCACTCTTCATCAATCCCTACAGATCGATCTAGCAATTATGGAATCTATATTCTGTTTACTAAATCACATGAAATTCTCGGGAACTCCACATACGTATTTCATATATGTATTTCATACATATGAATAGAGACAATTTCAACGAAAGTTCGAATTTGCCAGGGGTCCAAATGGAATGAAAATGGGTATATAAAAGACCAACGAAACGACGAGTGAGAAGGATAAGGGGGAGTAGTAGGAGGAGCTTTCATTGAAGTAGAGGGAGCATAAAAATATGTATTTGCTATGGGACTCCGGTTTGATAAAAGTATAGAGCAGGAAATAGAGGATTTTTTCGCAAGTAAAAATCTGGATACAGTAGCGCAGAGCCCATACATAGGGCTTATTCGCGCTGTAGAGCTTTTAGAGAAAGAGGGAGATGGACCTGCCCCAGCCAATGGGAATGACGCAGGGAGCCCAGGCCCAGCGGGGAGTGAAAGGCTCTCCTCGTCGGGCTCATCGGTAAACCAACCTGAGCCGTTGACACAGGATTTATTGGCTGATGCTGTGACCTATGAGAGCCCAAATTATTTATCAGATGCGGAAAGCACAAATTCTTTAGGACCAGTAACTGATTTGGCGAGCCCCTTGGATCCATTCTCCATTCACCCAATAATGGATCTTCTTATGGGCAACTATTATTTAGCATTCACAAATGAATCATTGTCTATGGCGGTAACTGTAGTTTTTTTACTACTTCGAGTTTATTTTCTATATATATGGGTCCGTGCAGCATTTCCACGATATCGTTATGATCAATTAATGGGACTTAGCGATGATCCAAAGCTAAAAGATTAAAAAAAGGCGAGAGCAGCATAATCGTTAGTTAGGGGACGGGCCCGTATAGAAAGTCAATCCTTCTTTTTCCGATATGCCGCCCCGCAAGCAAGGAGTGCCGCGCACGAGCGGAGCGAAAACTAAGCAAGGGGAATTCCGTCATTCCATGGAAAGCATGCGAAATCCTTTGATTGTTTATAGAATCAAAATCACTATATAGTCTTTCTTGTTCCACTTGCAAGGCAAGGAAAAAAAATGTCAGTTTCGTTATTACAACCTTATTTTTTTATGTCAAAGACAAAAAGCTACGCGCAAATTATCATTGGATCTCGGTTGTTCTTAACAGCGATGGCTATTCATTTAAGTCTTCGGGTAGCACCACCAGATCTTCAACAAGGTGGAAATTCTCGTATTTCGTATGTACATGTTCCTGCGGCTCGGATGAGTATAGTTATTTATATCGCGACAGCTATAAACAGTTCCTTGTTCCCATTAACAAAACATCCCCTTTTTCTTCGCTCTTCCGGAACCGGTACAGAAATTGGTGCTTTTTCTACTTTGTTTACGTTAGTGACTGGGGGATTTCGGGGAAGGCCTATGTGGGGTACCTTTCGGGTGTGGGATGCTCGTTTAACTTCTGTATTCATCTTGTTCCTTATTTACCTGGGTGCACTGCGTTTTCAAAAGCTTCCTGTCGAACCGGCTCCTATTTCAATCCGTGCTGGACCGATCGATATACCAATAATAAAGTCTCCAGTCAACTGGTGGAATACATCGCATCAACCTGGGAGCATTAGCCGATCTGGTACATCAATACATGTTCCTATGCCCATTCCAATCTTGTCTAACTTTGCTAACTTCCCCTTCTCTACCCGTATCTTGTTCGTTCTGGAAACACGTCTTCCTATTCCATCTTTTCCCGAATCTCCCTTAACGGAAGAAATAGAAGCTCGAGAAGGAATACCACTAAAAACCTAGTTCGCTCTCAAATAAAAACCTAGTTCACTCGCTAAAGCATCCATGGCTGAATGGTGAAAGCGCCCACCAACCTAGAAAGGAAAAATAAATGGGTCAAAAAGTAGGACGAGATTCAGTAAGTAATTCAGTGAGTGCTTTCTTTTATAAGAAGAGCGTCGGCTTGGAAGAAGAAAATGAAATACGAACAACCGCGCTGGTCGTAATAGATCGACTTGAATGCGTCTTCTTGCTCCAGCATTCAAGTTCCATTTCAAGGAAGGACGACGTACCATGATACTTTCTGTTTTGTCGAGCCCTGCTTTGGTCTCTGGTTTGATGGTTGTACGTGCTAAAAATCCGGTACATTCCGTTTTGTTTCCCATCCTAGTCTTTTGCGACACAGCTGGTTTACTTATTTTGTTAGGTCTCGACTTCTCCGCTATGATCTTCCCAGTAGTTCATATAGGAGCTATTGCCGTTTCATTCCTATTCGTGGTTATGATGTTCAATATTCAAATAGCGGAGATTCACGAAGAAGTATTGCGCTATTTACCAGTGAGTGGTATTATTGGACTGATCTTTTGGTGGGAAATGTTCTTCATTTTAGATAATGAAACCATTCCATTACTACCAACCCACAGAAATACGACCTCTCTGAGATATACGGTTTATGCCGGAAAGGTACGAAGTTGGACTAATTTGGAAACATTGGGCAATTTACTTTATACCTACTATTCCGTCTGGTTTTTGGTTTCTAGTCTGATTTTATTAGTAGCTATGATTGGAGCTATAGTACTGACTATGCATAGGACTACAAAGGTTCAAAGACAGGATGTATTCCGACGAAATGCCTTGGATTCTAGGAGGACTATAATGAGGAGGACGACAGACCAAATCACGATCTACTAAAAGGAGAAATTGTGGTTCGAGTCCACGTCGTGAGATGGCCAGTGATCTTTAGCTGGTCATGGCCATAATGTGCTTTTTTTCCTCGGATTCATTGAAACCCTCTTTTTCCTCGCGAAAATAGTTCCAGTAAAGCAAACTAAGAGCGGGGAAGGAACTAGGGCGGGCATAAGCTCACCAATTAGGATGCGTGATTGACGCATCTTTTTTTTCAAATGATCAGGGCTTTTCCTTTGGGGCTGGGAAGGTAACAACCAGGGAAGGGCACCTGCTCTCCAATTTCTATTCTTTGTTATCCGTACAGAACTTATCTGTTCCAAACCCGAGAGTCATTCTTTCGATTCAGTAGAGCGATAATCCAAATTATAGGAGTATACTGGGCGAATTCTTCTAAGAAATAAGAAAAGTAGGGCAATAGTTGACTCTTCACACTTACCCCATCTCAGCTTTCATTGAAAATCGCGTCAATAAAAATAAAAAACCACCGGGTCGAGTTCGCTTCTCCCTTCCTTTTGGTGTTTAGGATGTGAAGTTGATATAAGAAGAGAGGAAAGGGGAACTGCGCTAAATGGATAATTTAATCCTGGTGATGGGCTATTCCAATGGGCATGCATCTGAGATATGGGCTTTGAGCGTAGGAACGCCCACCTTTACAAGAGCTCAGTTCTAAGATTGTTTGCGCGCAGGCACCACTACTATTCTTTCTTTTCTTGTTATGCATCCGGTCCTATAAATCTTTTTTTTCTGACCGGAGGAAGAGAAAAAGAGAGAAAGAAATCCCTACTTACTTGACTGGTTTCCGGGTCTCAGAAACATAGAAAGGAGTGAACGAACTACAGAATGTAGCGAGCCGCCCGCCTCCTCTTCTGAGAATATGCAAAAGTAAATATATATTCGTCAATGAATCCCGGCGCAATCCTCTTTAGAAGTCAATATATTCCGAAACCAAAGTCTCTGGGGGAGAAGAGTTAGACAAATCTAGTAATTCGTGTTGTTTTCTCCTCAAAAGAAAAAGTACCTGGGGAATCTATAAATTCCATGCCGAAATGCTAGTGGATCAAGTCATTCTCCCTCGCTGGCAGGCAATTCTAGAACTTATCTCGGGATAGTAAAATAGTTGGGGGAAATGAAAGTAATTAACTCTGAAACAATGCAATTCGGGAGTAAAATCAATTCTATTCGGAGCAACGAAACAATGTAAGAGAACAGAAGGGGCACGGGCTCTATCTTTGATATTCTTCCGGGCAAGAGTTGACGGGCCAAGAGTTTTTTTTAATAAATCCTAACCGTCTACGCCGAGAGCGAAAGAAATAGGGAATGCTTTTTATTCAAGTGGGGCAACCTTTTCTCTCTGCTATTCTTCGCATCTCGAAAGACCCACGAAGCGACAATAGAGGAAATACCCTCTAAGTGCTTACTACTCATACCGGGTATTCCCACTACAATGATTGAGGACTCGGTTGAATGGAATATGTCTACCGGAGTACGCTCCGCAAAGCTCCTCACTCGGCACACAATCTATATCCAAGTCCCCCATCGCACTCCACAAGTTTGGGACGACCCCTTTCTTAACGGTGCCTTAACACAAGGCTTCCCTACTAAACCAGTACAGGATCACTACTCATGACTCCTTGGTCTTCATAGTCCTCGAGAACACGATCAACAATGTCTCCCATACATTGTATGACGAAATGCCTCCTCACTATCCAAGGCAAGTGCATGGTCTATCACCCATCACTTAAACCACTGTCATATATAGGTATCCTATCTCATCTTAGAGTTCCCTTGCCTTCAACAAGCACCCTTGTCTATCGACCAGGTTTCCAGACTACAAATCCCCACACTCAGATAGCATCCAAGTATAAGGCCCTCTCGACTGAGCATATCATCTAGGATCCACTCCCATATGCACAGTCTACTCAACTGAACAACACGTCCAGTCTACAAATGACTCCAAGATCCCTCTTATCCTGGATCCCTGCGCGACAACCGACTTGCCCGCAAGACTTGTCCTTTTAGGTTAGGTGGACCAGACCTTCGTCGCTCTGCACATGTCATCCTTTGCGCTCCACTACAATGTACAAGGTAGGTTAAGCAACGACATACCAGCGAACCCCTGGCTAACCCATTAGCCCCGTAAAGCCTAGACCAAAGGTGCCTAATAGCCTAGCCAGACTCATCGGGTAGGGAATCCCATCCTCAGCGAAGCCAGTAAGCAAGCCCAAGTCCATGCAAGAAGGCCCGCTGGATATATCCAAATTCAAAGCCCATCAAAGACTCATTTGTAGATGAGTTGGATTCGATATTTGCAGGTCAGCATCATTATTATTGTTATTTTATTAATCACCGGCGAATATTGGATTTTCTGCAATATGCATTTCATACGCAGAAATAGATGAGGCAGTGAAGTTGGATAACCCCGTTGCTAGTCAGCCAACAACATTCGATCTTGGTTTCGACAGTGAGCTTCATGGTATCAATACTGTTAGAGTATCAACGAACATATAGATGAATTGTTGATTAGTGTAGATGAATTCTTGATTGATGTTTGCAGGTGCTGTTCGTGATATTTGACCTGACGGAGAAGCGATGCCTTTTTATGTTATGGATCTAGTCCTTTTGACCAAGTTCAGCTCGTTGTGCCAGGGCATCACTTTGAGCTTGCTTTTGAAGATTCTGATTAATGCGACGATGGTTATTCTGAATTCACGTTGCTTTGCCATGATAATGTTCCGTTTTTCATGAAACAACTGTTTGGCAGTTGGTTGTTAGGCAAGATAAAGCCTACTAAACGCGAGGATCTCTGCGTGCACAACTCTGATATTTCGAACAGTGATATATGTGATATCCTGAGGGGATATGCCATAACAGCCGAGGTAAACTGCTTGAATTGTCACTTTGAGATTAGCACATTTTTCCTTATTTAGTACTGGTTTGTGAACTGCCTCTTCTCCCAAGGAAACTACTTTCTGGGTATCGACCGTAATAGGCAGAGGGCGCGGTATAGGAAAGGAGTGGATCAAAAGTATCTGCGCAGAAGGAAGAGGAACAAAGGAAGGCGACAAGAAGGCCAAGCATGCCCGACGAGTCAACTCTTTAAAAAGCTAAAATAGATGCCAACCGCACATGAATTGCAAGAATGCGGTTAGTGATTGATTGTGAAAGCAACAATTGAATAGAAAAATAAGTCGAAGGAGCTGTCAGCGAGAAAATGTTGGAATAAAGGGTCTTGGCATGTAGTCTGGTCCAACCACAACGATAGGGATTGGAATGAAAAGTGTTTGCGCCCACCTCACCAACCATCTTGTCCCGATACATACCTTCCCCTAGCAAGAGATCATGGTCAGTTCTTTGTACAGCCCATGGTATGATATTTGTCGAGAAGAAAAGAATGGCAGCCGTGTTATCACAGTAGATCACGGTTGTCTCATATGCATGCTTAGTCACATCAAGACAGAGAAGATAATTTCTCAGCCATATTGCTTCTTGAACTGCAGCCGTGCATGCTATATATTCTGATTTCATGGTAGACAAAGAGAAACAATCTTCTTTCTTACTGCACCAAGATATTGAGCCTCCTTCAAGGATAAACATATACCCTTGCCTTTTTTCGTCCATCTTTATCAGCAGATCCCTCGGCATCGCTGTATCCAACTAAATGAAAACTACCACCTTGGTAGCATAAGGCGAGATTCATCGTACCACGTAGGTAACGAAGGAGACTCTTTACTGCCATCCAATGAAAAATTCCGGGATTGCTTTAGTATCGACTCACCATACACATCTTCTACCTCATCACTGTCATCATTTGCCGGTGCAGATAATGACACATGCTCCTCAAGGATATCAACAGAACCAACCTTTTGTAGGTAGCAAAACATCTCACTCAGTAACTAAATTAGAGTTCGATCTTTTACGTTTGTGTTGTCTTTTTGCATTTATGTTTCGATCCGACATCAGATCTGAGTTATTGTTCACTGACTATATCTTAGACCATTGCGATCTCTTTCTTTCACTTGGTTTTTCTGCCTTCCCTTCGGTACTCCTTAACTCGGAGATACTCCTTCGGTACTACTTGGCTACTACTTGAACAGATGGGTTTAGTCCCTTCCTTCGGGCAACGTTTTCTCCGGGTACCACCGGGTTGAAAGAAATCCCTTACTATTAGGACATAGTGTTCGGTACGACTTAAGGCTACTGGATTTACTTTCTTTAATGTTGCATCTGCTTTCAACTATTTCATAGCCTCCCGTCCCGAGCAAACGTCGAGAGCAGGGTGTTGAGCCAAAAAGTAAAATCCATAGAGTTGGGGACTAAAGAGACTCTTTTTTGACAGCCAACCATGAAGAGAAGAGAGTCTCAGAGTAGATTCGGTAATGTTGAGTCGATCTAGTATGGAAAATTCCTCGCTGTGCGCTCGCCTTTTGCCTGCTTCTGCTTCATCTGCGGATTCCTTCCCCAGAGTTCTTACTTATAGGCTTTATAGCCAAGCAGTCCAATAGAATAGCTGCTTCTTCTAAAGCGGATTAGAGTGCGACGACCAAAGCTACGGAGCAGCCTCTACCGCTTTCCCCACTGTTCTGGTTGAACTAGGGCTTTGGCTGAGCGACCACCTTCTTCCAGTATTCTTAGCTTACTGTCTGCTTCCTGCCTGATCGGTGCTGACTGACTGTTCTTGCTTGTCTTGGGCCTGCTCTAGTTTTGGTGCAGCTAACTAAGGGTCGAATTTCGTGACTTGATGAAGAGGAAGCCGAGTATCTTTGGTCTTGAAGAGTCAGGCCAATCCAACCGCTTGCTCCTGCCCAACTCAGTCTCAGTCGTACCATAATGCGCCTGGACTCAACACTTTTCTTGCTCCAAGACCACCCTCTAGCCCTCATGTCAAATAGATGAAAGAATTGTAAACAATCATAGAATGATTTAAGCTGAGGAACATAGAGGTCTCTCCCACCATTTTTGTCATATACCTCTTGAATAGTGTTGAAATCACACGCCACTAAGCAGGGGCCTAAACCAAGTGGTTTATCTTAGCGTGCTAGCCGCTGCTTCATTTCGTATAGCGATAACGCTTTCTCTTTCTTAGCGCTCCACCCCGCGGAGAACTCTGGTTGCGCTTTGGTTGGCTTTCTCTTTTTTTCTATTTTCTCTGACTTGACTCAGCTTGACCTACTTGACTCAGCGGTTAGAGTATCGCTTTCATACGGCGAGAGTCATTGGTTCAAATCCAATAGTAGGTAAAACCGGCCGAAACCCCCGCTTTTGCCAGCATGACAGCAAGCACAGACTGGCATCAAGGAGTCCAAAGCATCGGTTGCTTCCACTTGTTTGTTGCCTTCTTCGACCGACAGACAAGGAACCCCCCTCTTTTTCTCTTCATGTATGTGGGCTGCCTGCCCCGTCCCGAATGGACGAACAGGAAGAAGCAAGCTGAAGAAAGGCGCGAGAGACCCTCTTCCACAATTAGGTGAAGACCAGGAGGGCCGTCCACCTCACGTCAACCTTCCACTTCCCTCACCCGAGAATTGCATTTCCGCTTCAGCTTCCTTACATCCTTCTTTATTCAGGAACCTTTTGTTTGAGGGTCCTTTCTCTTCAGGGTTCCTATAGAAAGAATCTCAGTTCATTAGATTATTCTTCTTCCTCTAGAAAGTGTTTTAATCCTTTTGTTATTTGGCTTTTAGAAAGGGAGCAGCCATGTCCCATTTCTAAATCTCGATCTTGAGACGGCGCAGGATTAGGACTAGGTCTTTTAAAACAGTTTAAAAAACTAGTCCACAGCGTCTTGCAAAATTGGAACATCGCGGAATTTAACTTCTTTTTAAGCTCTGCTCCTAGAAAGGGAGACTGATCTCAACTGGCCTCGGTTTTTCCAAGGAAACGAAGATTTGATTGGTTTTTTCATGCCATGCGGAACAGGGAGATCAGACGGCTTTCATTAGATTATGCTTCCTTGCCCGTGTGGAACATGTGTGAGCATTATGTTTTTCCAACAAGTGATCCGACTGGAAGAAGTGTTATATGAGGACTTCGAGATCAAATAGAGAATCTGTCTCTCCATTCCTCGTGAGCCACTTATTTCTCCGAAATCAGAGATCAGAGTGATTTTCCTCCTTTTTCCCAAATAGTCGACGGTCTTACACCATTGGGATACTTCGGATAAACTGGAGTACATATATGAGAGACCGGTGCTAAAACCTTTTCTCGAGATATCTTCCAAATTCTTAGGGTCCTTGAAACGGATCTTGTTCCCCCGGTGCGAAAGCAGTTGGTTCCGTAGTTTGAGAATTCTGCTAATTCCAAGTATTCCATTATTATTATTTAATAAGAGAATATAAAAACTAAAGAGGAAAAGGCATAACCAGAAGAATTGTGAGAAATAAGTCAATTTATCAAGTTGAGGCATTTCGATTTGGATTTAAAATAAAACCCTCAAGACAGAAAAAGACTCCCCCCCTATATTATGAAATCATAGATTTCCTTCTAATAAATAGGAATAGGAAAAAAAAGACTCCCTTTTCTTCCTATTGATCTTGACGTCGGCGTGCTCCCCTGTCCTTCCACCCTTCTCGGCAGGAGGGATCATAGCAGGGAGCGACTACTACAGTATCGGCCTCGTTACTATGTGGTGGATTCCATTCCGTCTCTATCTATGTCATTTCGAGAGCGTTGAAGACGACTTTGCTCGACCCTCAAACTTCTTTCACTTTTATTGACTTTAGGCACTTCAAAGAATAAAGCCTCTCAAAGACACCAAAAACTAGAATGCCTTCTTTTCTTGAAAGACCGAAGTGCTTTCACTTTCTTGCCTTTCCGAAAAGGGCTGAGCTTCCTTATCCTTTTCTAGGCTGAGGCTAGGCAGAGGGTGAATTGAAAGCCAAAAGAGACAGCGCGTTCTACTAAACTCCGGATTGACTGGTTGTCTTACGCAGTGCTAGCAGGGGTTCGAATCTTCTTGATGCGGATTATCCAAGCTTAGAGTATGAAAATAGGAGCTCTTCTTACCAGCTTTGCTTTCCTCTAGAAGAGACAGGCTTACTGAAACTAGCACTAGCAGCGCGTCTTGTCCTCAGTCAAATCCAATTCAATAAAGAACAATAAAATGTAGGTGAACAAAGAAAGAAGGCAACTGCACTGCTCTAAGCCGTATGTCATGTGCAGGTACTGTCCAGTTGAGTCTGCTTTATTTCAGAGCTTCTAATGTCCGTATGCTGTCGCGGTTTGGTCAAGTCTAAATGCTCATTATGGTGGCTCATGCGACCTACAATTTAAATAGAGCTAGTTTGGCTGCCAAGAGGCACCTGCCAAGAAGACTCAAGCTGTTGATTTCAGCTTTCATAGGGGTCTTTTGGGGGTTGTTTAAGCATAGGGATGGGCGAGTGTGGGCTACAATGCCACCGGACTTGCTGTGGGTAGCTCAAGAGGTCTGCCTATGGTTCAATTGACAGGTGGTTGTTTTTTCGGGTTGTAGTTTTTTTTTAAAGTTTTTTATGTTTCATGTACATGATGATAGAGATCTGTCAATTTGGGATTTTGACACCCACTAGTTTTATAAAACTTAGATGCGAGGAGGTTTCTTTTAGAGCACTCTTCATTGAGTCCTCTGCGAGCCTTATGAGTTCGGATCCTCTACTGTGCAGAAGCTCACTCTTAGCGATTCATCTTATCTCATGAACGAAAGGAGACTGCTCCGGTGTGCGGGTGAAGGGGACGAGACCTTGTGCCTTCCTAGTATCGAAGCATCTTTGCCGGAGCTCCTTGTTAGAGAAAAGTTGGTCGAATTTTAAATATTTAGAGCTTTTCATTATATAAATTTACCAACTAGAAAATACTTGACTATTTGACTTTACTTATTCATAAGTTGGCGCTGTGTTTACTCCGGAAAAGATAGTGCTTACTTAAGTAAGGCATTAGGGGTGGACTGTCAGTATATGAAAGAGTACTTTTGGCAATACTAATGGCAATATCTAACAGAAGACACATTATTCGCAACCTTTCAGCATTCAAATTATCCACAGAGCTGGAAAAATCACTCTGCCCTTACAGTTCAAAGCCCTAACCAAGTTCATTTAGAGTATGGGGGTTCGGTTCTTTACAGAGTGGCTTACTCTTCAGAAGGGCTAGACCCTGGGACTCCGCTTTGTTGCTAGCTTTTCGTTTAGTGGTGGGTTAAATAAGTAAAGAGTAGTTACATCCATGATGATGCAGTGAAGATTATTTAGGAACAACTCACGCTATGAATAGCTCTTTGATTTGTGTTAGCTAATGCCACACTCTATAGAGGTCTAACTGGTTGCGAAGTTTCTTATTGTGCGAAGCAAAACATATCTGGGATTAAGTCCACTACGGTATATGTATGTGGAGCTCACCAGTAAAGGACCTAAGTTGAAACAGTAATTAAATAGAATGAGGTAGGACTGCATTGAATGTGCCAATAAAATGAACTTGTACCAGTGGTTACTTCATCCACCAAAATGAAAATCCTCTTACTTAACCCAGCATCCTGTTTGAGATGTGGGACACAGACATTATGGGCCCTATCGACCCGCCATCCGAACAAGGACACCTTGTTATACTAGTGGCAAGGGTTTATTTCTCCAACGGAAGCAGTCTCACTACGGGAAACCAAGGCTTTATATGCTTTTCCTGCACACTAGTTTTATACAGATTCGGCAACCCTAGGAGGATTCTTTCTAAAAGGTAAAGCCAATCATAGGAGGGTATTTTAACTTTTAAAGACTGTTTTTATCAAAGGTGCGATTCTCTCCTCTTACAATAGCCTGTGAGAATGCCAGTGCCCAACTATTCTGTCCCGATCTTAAGCTTAAGTAAGAATGATAAGTCTGAGAGGCAATAAAAGCATAAATCGCCATCACCAGTCATTAAGTAAGGGTCGATGAAATTGGGGGGCTTTCGTTGAAGATCTCAGTTCTTTCGCGCATATGGAGTCAGTCCATCCCGAGCATCACAAGCTTCCTGAACCTTTTCCTTCACACAGTGATGAGGTAGTCGAATTCCTATATGTCAATAACTTGTGTAAAAGCTCTTGTAGAGGTAAGAGTCCCTCTGAGATCTTTCGTTAGCCCGAACGAACACTCTTCCTCTTATTAGAATCAAATAAGTGACAAATGAATGGTAACACATGGTACCTATCCGTGGTCGGGAAATGCTTTGTGCCCTGTGTCCTTGCTTTGCTCTACCGAAGGATGACGCAAGGTTTTTCTAACAACAGTGTTCGGTTACCATATCTTTGAATGACAAAGTGCCCGGGAAGAGGAACAAACCTGAAGTCTGCCGAAATCCATAGATCAGGATAAAACCAGTCCTCTTTCGGGAAAAGAATCGAACCAATCCTTTCCTTATCCAACTTTGAGATCCACCAAACTGTGTGGAAAAGAAACACGAAATCCAAGAGAAACCGAATCATGAGAAAAAACAAACCGATAGCATTGACATTTCTTTGTCACGCTTCGGGTTAGGTCATCAGGATCCAGCTATCATGGGCAGGTTCTGAAAAGGGCCTCGGCCTTCCTATGAAATAAAGAGGGTGACGATTCTTTAGTATATTTTATCAATACTCAAAAAACTCGTAATCGTAAGTAGTAAAGAGAAAGATTGATGGATGAAGCGAGGAGTATGTATCTATGATGGGACGATGACTGAAAGACTTTTTTGCAGTAAATGCAGGAGAGAGATGATGGCCGGCCTATGCACTGAATGTGCTGTGTTCTAAGATATCTTGAATCAGATCAACTTATCCGGTATCCAAGCTAAAGCAAGAAGAACTATCGGGTGAGGGCATCTTTCTTTTCAATGAGGGAAGGGCTCTATATCGGTAAGACCATCACAGCACACCCCAACCCTCTTCTCTTGCTTGATAGGGTCAAGGCAGGAAATATAGCATGGAGTGGCGGGGGAACTGTTTGCTTCTCAGCCCACTGATGTATGTATGGCTTGCTTTCTTTAATCAGAACTCATGACTATGGATTGACTTCAAGAATACAACAAAGGGTTGTGGTGAATCCCGGTGTCGGCCCAGATAGAAGACAGCAAATTCATTATTCATTAGTTGCAATGGGGTGCCCTTGAAGTGAATGAGGTATCGAAAAAGCTAAATCAAAAGATGCATAAAAAAGAGGAGGTCCATCCGTGTACAGTAGTGAAACACAAGGACCAATCCTGAAAGACCACTCCTCCCTACCTACGGAGTTTGACAAAGTCATCAATTGGGTCAAAGCAGAAAGAAATGTTGCGTGATCAAGTTAAACAAAATGGAAAAAAGGAAGGTGATCTATGGCCCGATAGAAAAGGAAAACTTGAACCAGATTATATTAGATCTTCGCCCTAGTGAATCATAGTCAGAACCAGGGGGGATCCTCATAGGACTGCTCGTGAGCGTAAAGAGTACTTTTGACCGGAATAGGGCCTTCCTTTCTTTTGAACTCTTATTAGGTAGCAAGGAGCAATTCAAGTATGTGTTCAAAAGAAAATCAACACACAACCCCCTGAAGTCATTTATTTGCTTCTTTAATGAAAAAGGAGGACTTGGTTTTCGGGATCTTGAGAGTTTCAACGATGCCATGCTGGCCAAACAAGCTTGGCGATTGCTGGACAGGCCCGATAGTCTTTGTGCACGTGTTTTGCTGGGGAGATACAGCAAAGGAGGAGATATTCTATCTGCTAATTGCCCTCGAGGTGCCTCGTCTACTTGGATCATCAAAGGAAGAGAGGTACTGAGAATGGGACTGATCCGTAGGATCGGAGATGGTCGTACCACTGAAATATGGCATGATCAGTGGATAGATGGACTACTGAACAATGAAGCCGTTAGGGAGAATGACTGATGATCCAGTTCAGTTAGTTGCCGATCTCATGTTGCAGAATACAAACCAATGGGATGTGGAGAAGGTGCAGCGGATTTTCTTTCCGTTGGATGCGGCTGCTATTCTGAACATGCCAAGGCCGAGAACAGAGCAAGATGATTTTTGGGCTTGGGCATGGGACAGAACGGGCATATTTACGGTGAGATCTGCGTACAGGGAACTCATTCAGCGCTGTGGCCTGTCTGAACCTGCTACGGGATCGTCCACGGGTGACGAGGCTACCTGGAAAGCACTGTGGAGACTCCGGATAATGCCTAAGATAAGAGTGTTCTGGTGGCGGGTGGTGAAAAATTTGCTACCCTGTGCTGCTGAACTCCGCAGAAGCCATATGAAAGAAATAAGTAATTGTCCTCTCTGTGGCAATGACAATGAAACAAAGTTTCATGCATTAGTCGAGTGTGAGCATGCAAAATTGTTTTGGAGTGCGGCTCAGGATCTTTTTGATCTCAAGATGCCACGGTTAAACCCAGCTACATGGTCGCGGGACGTGTTGGATGCAGATATCATGAGCAAACGGGAGGCGGCAATTGCAGTCTCTGTAATGTGGACCATCTGGGGGAGCCGAAACAGCTACAACCATGGCGATGTCAAGTACCAGCCGTTGAGGTCTGTTGAATTGGTTGATGAGCTCATTAAATCTCTGGAGATTCCAGCTCAGGAGGACCCATCGGCTGTGGTTCAGAAGTGGGCTCGACCTGCTTTGGGATGGATGAAACTGAACACTGATGGAGCACTGAACTTGCAGGATGGAGTTGCGGGTGCAGGAATTGTTGCACGGGATAATACAGGAAACTTTGTCACTGCTGAGTGTCGAAGATATGACCATATCAGTGATCCGAGCACAGTGGAGATGCTGGCGTGTAGAGATGCAGTCATGTTAGCACTGTAAATTTGTGTAACCTATTGATGAAGCGTGTTAACCTCCACAATGGAGGCCGCCTTGTATATATTGCCTTCTAGGTCGGTTACAGGTGAAGCCATCTGCTACTTGATCTCCTGAAGGAACAAACCGAATATCCAGCAACCCTTGAGACACTCGTTCACGCACAAAGTGGTAATCCACTTCTATGTGCTTAGTTCGCGCATGGAAGACTGGATTTGCTGATAAGGAGGTCGCACCAATATTGTCACACCACAAGCATGCAGCCCGCGGCTGAGCTATGCCGCGTTCCTTGAGTAAGGTTTGAACCGAAATAATTTCTGCAGTAGCATTTGCCAAGGCTTTGTATTCTGCTTCGGTACTTGATCTTGAAACAGTTGCCTGCTTCCAAGCATTCCAAGAAATCAGATTAGCTCCCAAGAATACTGCAAACCCTCCAGTGGACTTGCGATCATCTGGACATCCTGCCCAATCAGCATCTGAGAACGCACTTACTAGAGTTGAATCTGACTTGCAAATTCGAAGACCAAGTCCCAAGGATCCTTTGAGATATCTCAATATGCGCTTAACTGCTGTCCAGTGCAATGAAGTGGGAGCATGTAGATATTGGCAAACTTTATTTACCGGAAAAGCTATATCCGGTCTGGTCAATGTCAAGTACTGTAACGCACCAACAATACTTCGATACCTTGTAGAGTCCTCCGCACCTAGAGGCTCACCTTCTTTCGCCAATAATTTATCTGTTGTTGATAACGGTGTATTGATCTCCTTGCAGCCATGCATGCCGACACGTTTTAACAGATCAGTAGCATACTTCTCTTGAGTCAAGATAATTCCATCATGAACTTTATTAACTTCTATGCCCAAGAAATAGTGCAACGCACCAAGATCCTTAAGGGCAAATTCTTCTTTCAAATCTTGAAGTAATGCCGAAGTTGCTTTTTCACAAGAACTAGCAACAATGATGTCATCAACATATATCAACACAAATATGGAGATTGTACCTTTCTTGTAAAAGAAGAGCGAAGCATCTGCTTTTGACGGTTGAAATCCAAGATTCTGCAATTTCATGCTTAGTCTGGAAAACCATGCTCTTGGTGCCTGCTTGAGACCATAGAGTGCTTTATCTAATTTACACACATAATCCAACTTTGACTTGTCTTCATAACCAGGTGGCTGACGCATATAAACATCTTCTTCAAGAACTCCATGAAGAAAAGCATTTTGAACATCTAGCTGTCGCAAAGACCATCCATTAGAGACTGCTAGTGACAATATTAGTCTAATTGTGGCCGCCTTGACTACAGGACTGAAAGTCTCTTCGTAGTCAATACCATAACGTTGCTTAAACCCTTTAGCAACCAAACGAGCCTTGTACCGATCAATAGTACCATCAGCCTTCCTTTTTATCTTATAAACCCATTTGCAATCAATCAGATTGCGTCCCTGAGTTGCGGGAACCAAGTGCCATGTGTTATTACGCATTAAAGCACCATACTCTTCATCCATTGCTCCCTTCCAATTTTTATCATCAAGTGCCTCATAAAGATCATTGGGTTCACCAGAATTAGTTAGCAGACCATACCGTACTGCGCCATCCGTATAAACTTTTGGTTTACGAATTCCATGTTGCAGACGTGTCTGTCTTGCAATCGGAGGGGCCGGCCGGATTCCCTACAAATAAATTCTGTATTAAGAAACGAAGGAAGAGTGCGCGTTCGGACCTCAACTAGTCTCCGTGCTCGTCGGGGCCAGTTTTAAGCTTTCAGAGAGTGGTCATCATACCCTTGCTTTCAGGCTTGGGCTTGGCGGATCCTCTAAGTAATGGGTACGTAGGTTTTGTGTCTGTCTTATGTCATCCTGGTGATTTATCATCGGAATAGCTCAGTTCGAGGGAGGGGGGGGTGGTAAGCTGAAGCGTCGAATAGTCTTTTTAGTGTACAGTGTCTTGGTTTTGGTTCGATCAACTATCCGCTTCAAAAAGGATAGTTCACAGTGTGCTCATTCTCAAAAAAAGAAAAAAACTTCTTCGTTTCGTTGGAAAAACCGACGCCAACGTTAAGATCAGTCTCCTTTCTCTTTTCGGGAGCAGAGCTTAAAAAGATGGACAGTAACGATCGCGTAATATCAATTTATCGGCCTCGTCATCGATTTCCAATTGCTCGGAAATTCTCAGCTATATGGGGGACTTTGATGGTGAGCAAAAAGAATTGATCAAGAAATTGGTAAACTTTCGCATGATCGATGGTAAAAGAACGAGAGTTCGTGCTATTGTTTATAAATTAGTAGATCGGTACGGTTCCATTCAGAAGAAACTATTATACGTGGTCCCGTGGAGTACGAATAAGGCTTGAAAGTTTTCCTTCATATTGTTTTATGGCTTCCTTCTCCTTGTTTCCTGCCTTTCATTCTTTATGAAATTCTTATAGATTTTCTTTGCTGACTGACGTTACACCAAGAATTTATTTAATAGCGTATATATATAAGCTACAGGATAAGCTTAGAGAAATGTTCATTTGCTGAGATACTGGATGCTTACCGAAAGAGGGGAATTTCACGTAAGAGAAGGGGGAATCTTCATGGACTGGCTTCCACCAATCGGAGTTTCGCGCATTTCAGATGGTGGTAAAGTGATACCATATAAGGAGCTCTTCCTCATTCAGTCATACTCAACAAAAGTAAGAAATGTTTGACCCTGATCCTTTTTTCATCTTCATATAGAAAGAAAATCGGCCTTCCTCATACTCCCCCCTTCATTCATGGAGTTGGAGGAATCCACAAGAGGCCTGCCCGTTCATAATTGCATAAAAGAACCATTTTATGAAAACTCTTGTTCCAAACAAGCAACGGATTGAGCGCACTAGCGCGAAAGCGTTAGCACGCGCATCCGTTTTCTTGCTTTGAATCAATGGGTTTTGTCAATGAATTAATCTACCGGCATCGGAGGGAGAAGCGGAGTCGGGAGCTGGAGGAAATAACACTTTTTGATGGACGGGAGAGGCAGTTGTTTCATTTCATTCGTTGACCCGGAAGGTCGTACAGCTCCATAATCAGAAGCGCAGGAAGCACTGATGAAGGATGGTCTAAGCCTAGAGCGGGAACAAAGCAGAGGCGGGGGCTATGACTAAAGCCCCCATGGATTGATACGAAACCCCCCAGACCAAGTAGTCGATCTGCCAGCACCATCAAGCAGGTACCGAGGTATTTGAACCTCCGCTTTCAGTAGTTTGATACTCGGGCTTCAGTAGCCGATAGGAGGTAGACCATGCAAAAAGGGGCAAAGGCTCGGGCTCTGATATCAATCAATAGCAGCCAGCCAGTTAGTTAAACCAATGCCAGTTGACCGTGTGAAAGAAATAGATCCAATTGACGGTCACAGAACCACTACGGGATAGTCCGTGAGACAAGATCGGGATCCAGATTCATATCCCTCAACCATTTCAAAGGAAAAGGGGGAGCGGGAGGGAGTCAATTACAGAAAGAGTAGAGACGGATATGGGGACTGTAGCTCCGACCATGTCAACTATGATGCTCTCGCTGCTGCCAGTCCTTTCACCAGTGAATGCTGTCATGCGCTACTTCCCGAACCTCCGTGTCTAGGTCCTGCCGAAAAAGACTGCAAATGATTTACCATCCATCCCACTCATATAGGTACGTTATCGGATTTTGCGGATCGGGAAATGGATCGAACCGCGCGAAATGGTCGCCTCGGAATACAGGGCGCAACGGAACCAAGGTTCTTTGTTGGCGTGTTGCGTAACAAGGGCAAGAGGGGGTGGAAGCGTTCGCCGACTTTGATAGGCAACGCATTGCAAGCAAATAGAGCAGAGAGCTGACCCTTTGTTTCTATTAGAGTCGCGAGCTTGTTGTAGCCGGTCCTAAAGGGAAAACCTTGCAGCTTACTTGCTATATCCCCGCGTCCTTGCACGGCTCGTTTTCTTCGAGCCCTGCTTCTCCCTTCCCCCTCTCCCCAGGAACCGACCGTTTGGAGTATAGCCAAGTGGTAAGGCATCGGTTTTTGGTACCGGCATGCAAAGGTTCGAATCCTTTTACTCCAGAGCATACTTATTATAAAAATATATAAGAAAGTCTCATCCCTAATAAATAAATGAAAGTAGATTTACATTCTTATTCTATTTCTAGGGGGAATGTTGAGGCAAACTTACGATGCTGACAAGCTGGTTAGGTGCCGAGTTGGATTAGACATCGCAGGTTTTAGTTTAAGAATTGGGAAGAGGTTAAGAACCTAGTGGAATCCACTGCGAGGGGAAGTGCTGAAGTGAAGAAAAGCCCCATTCCTTCGATAGGGATTAACCCTGCTGCTTACCTTTAAGATCCTAAGCTACACCACTGCGAAATCTACCAACGTCGGGGATTCTAGCCCAAGATCAGGAAAGAGCTTCGTTCCCTCCTGCCTGCCGGCTAGAGTTATACCTTCCACCCTTGCTTCTGACTGTGAAGTAGCGTAAAACCCTCTCTCTGTTTGCCGTTGTACGAAAGTCTATCGATTCGAGGAATTCCTTAGGTTCTTTGCCGAGGATAGTTTCGCTTTGGAAGCCCTGGTGGACCCTTGAAGATGAGGATTAGGATTCGGTGGGTCAAGAAAATGCATATTCTTTCTATACCAGTGGACAAGAAGAGATGGAATGTTCCATTCCTGGACGTAAGACCGTGCTGTAGTAAGCTTTCTTTTGCTCAGGAAAGTGGGTCATTTCAGATACCACAGTTTGGAGAATAATAAGAATTTTCATAGGCAAAGAAGTAAGTCAGCACTAGTCAAGTAGGAAAAAAACAAGTAGGAATAGCTAGAAGTACTTACTATAGCTATAGTAGTTGGCATGTCAAGCTCTATACATAATAGGTCTTTTCATAGCTTCGAAGGCTGTGTCAGTCACAAGTTGACTTTCAAAAGGAATAGAAAGACGGGATGGCAAGTATAGGTAATTATAGTCAAGAAAGTAGAAGTAAAAACCTACAAGAAGCAATGGTATTTCAGGTTGGATATATGCAAGAAAACAACTAGTAGAAATGCTAGGGTATATGGAAGGTAGACAAGATATGCCTATTTCAAAGTTACTAGGTAAAGTAATGTAAGGGATAAGTAAAGTAAGAAGAGAAAGATAGTCAAAGTTGACATCTTGAAATCGACTCGCATGGGCGTGCTTATAAAAGGAGGCTAAAGCATAAAACAATAATGAAAACTATAGGCATGTTGGATCATCTATAGTCCTAGAACATGTAGGACCTGGAAAATGAATCCGAGCGAGCGCCAATTCCCTTATATCCTTTGAGTCCGACTAAGCTGCATACAAGTGGTTGTAATTAATATTCCTTTCTTCCAGCCAGGCTTACTGGGCACTTCGTACCATCAAAGTTATGAATAAAAGTGAGGGGCCGCCCACGCTATCTCCAACAGCAGAGATCTTAAGGGAAAGACTGAGTTGAATATAGAAGTCAAAGTTTCGATTTAGTAAGCATCAGTCAGCTAAGCCTACCTTACTTACCATACTTTGTGCATTGGCAAATGTTGTTTAAAATGCTAGACCTGCGTTCTTAGAAATCTTCCCCGGTCTAGGCGGATTCGATCGATTACCTACAAAAGAACTAAGCTGTTGCTAGGCTCGTTAGCTCCAAATCTGAATCTTATACTCCTTCCGTCCAATCTGGCTCGTAAACTTGAACTACAAGTTCTGTAGCTTAGCCGCCTCCCAAACACCTGCAAGAAGTAAGAAGTGGGCTCGCTTGTTTCATTCGATTTAAGTACAGACGACCAGTTACTAGAAAATCAGAATCATCTGCAGGACTCGCTTTGATTCTTAACAATCTTATCTGGCTCGCTTTTCTTAAGTTACCTTACTTACAGACTTACTGACTGGATGTGGAGTTGTGGCATCCAAGACTTGTTTCTAGCAAGCGAGTTACATAAGAAACCGAATCTCTAAGTTCCTATGACTTTCGACTTGTTGAACCAGGTTCGTATTCATATTAATTTGGAGTTTGCTTGCTCCCCTCGAGACTGATTTTCACTACAAATAACCGGATAGAGATATTTCCTTACTTATAGAGCCAGACTGTGCTTCTCCATTCATTCCTTACTTTGGCTTTAACCCAACCTTATCAGATCCAAACTTAGCTTACTTGGCTGTTTTGCTCGTGAGACAGAGGGATTCTACCACCTGCGGCCTAATATAATAATAAACAGAATAATTTGACCGAGGTATTTGGATGTGGCTCGCACTAATCTTATCCGAGACAGAGGCTCAAATAAATAAACTCCTGAGACTGGCCTAAAAGAGTTAATTGGTGCTCTGCGAGACTGGGTTTTTTGGAAAGCTGGAACGACTTACAAATGTTGTTAAATGCCGCACACTGGTAAAACCCTCCAAGCTTACTTCCCCTCCCAATCATTCGGTAACCCTTCTTACGAAAGAAAGGTGTTCTTATTGCTATCTAATAGCTGATAGCTAGTTCGCGTGGGCTAACGAGGTAATTCCTCGACGAAGCCGCACAAGGAAGCGGGATTGAATCTTAGGGAGTATTGTGCTAACCCTTACCTGTAGCGAATTAAAGAAATTATCTAGGCCCGGTACACGGGTAATCCGTACTCCTTATTGGGTAAGGTAGGTTCACCTTTACTTTGCAGGGGTTGCATGAAGAAAAGAAAAGTAACTCCCATTCGGGGAGTCCAAGCAGTGATCGATTTCTTTTACTAATTAAATCACTTCTTTTGATCTTAGCCGTGAAGATGCCCGAGATTCGCCAACAGAACAGATATCTATTCAGCCCTGCTCGATGACAGCAAATAAATCTCCTTTGATTAGTGCTTCTAATCCCATCCCATCTTTACTTTCTTTTATAGATACTAGATTGGAAGGATTGACTGAATTCCTCTTTCATAACTGGTCTTTCACTACGACTTTAGTTAGCATTTCTGCCGGCCTTATTCTTTTTAGAAACAGTTTTTTTCACCAGCAAACAAACATAGTCAAGAGTTCAACGTTGGAAGAAAGGAATGGACTATCTATCCAGAATGTTATTTAATAGATTATTACGTCTATTTTATAAGGAAGGGCATTGGCAAAGTTAGCATATGAAAGGAGCGGCGGTCCTTCCTCGGGTGTTAGCTTTGTATTCTTTGTTGCATTCAGTTTATTAATAGTTTTTGTTTTCATTCTTGTAACAATTTCTAAACTACTTTCCTTTTCACTAAACTACTTTATACTCTAGTTTTCAAGCTAGGTATTTGTTGCATGCCTTTTCTGCTACCAGGCTTGGCATGTTGGATCGTAAGCGAGTTGCCCTTTTGTAATAAGCAGCTTAGTGTGTAACTCAAACTGACCTGAAAATCATTACTATAAGGGGGAAGCAATATAGGATCTAGGAGAAAAAGAAGAAGCAAAGGGCGTAAGCAATAAACTACTTATGCTGACTCAACTACTTATGTTTATTTGATACTAGCACTTCTTTCTATACTTGTAGGCTTTCTTTCTTATATTCAACTTCAAGAATTCGCTATGCTAGGTTCATTCCATCCATCTATCAGGTTTGGGTAGATAGGCTCTTTCCTTAAGAAAATGCACGTAAATAAGTGAATCCGAAAAGACCAAGACTTGAATGAAGCCCATTTCCCAGGGTTGCCCATGTAGAATAGCCAAAAGTGAAGTGCATAAAGTGCTATTGTAGCCAATCTTTTCTATAAATGGCACCTCCCGTCCCGCGACCAGTACCACCGAAGCCACGACCAGAAACACCTACTCCATTACCTCCTCCACTAACCTCTGACAAAGGGAATGTACGCTTTCCAACCTAGATATCTGCAGGCTTTCTTCAATCTTTTGGGGATCAGTCTTCGTTTTGTTTGTTGCTATTAGACTAGAGAGGTTTGTTTTTAGCTGGGAACAGGGCCTTCGCTTCGTGGAGCCGAGGATTAGATCGATCTGCCGTCAAGCAACGAAAGGCAGTAGATAAGGCTGGAGTTTATGAACAAGTTGATGTCTACTAGGGCATTGACCGTACAAGCAGGTAAGTATAGGGCTCGGCTAGGAATTCGTTTATGCTTATATTTAAAAGCTCTCATCTCACTTTTTCATAGGTAGGCGAAAACTCTATAGTTATAGTGTATATTGGCTTTGATTCTTTCTATTGTTATGGGAAAGGCATATCCCCACCCAGTTCTTCTTCGTCTTAATTAATAACTCCTTCCTGAACTTCAAAGTACGATAGAAACTGACTTATATCTCGTAGGAAAACTAGAGAATGAGCCATCTCCATCTCGTAGAGAAACTAGAGAGGTGCTGGGCGCAGCTGAAAGGAAATCCAAGAAGAGTCCATGAAAGGCTAGCACGATTAGGATCCTTTGTAGGGTTTATCTCGGAAGAGAAGGCTATGAAGCGAACATCTCTTCTTTGGGAGAGAGGGGAAGATCTATGCAGGACACTTAACCCGTGCCGGAGGACTGCACACAGCTGGTACAACCTCGTGTGGTACATTTTACATGTTCTTACAAGTCCGATGGTACAGTTGACCTAGTATCGAATTATTATAGATTCCGTTGGCAGCCATTGCCCCCCCTGCATGTCGTCTGACACGACCGAAACGAAACTTTACACCCCCTAGCAGCCCCCTGTCGGCATCGAAAACGGAGGGAAGTGCGCGTGCTGATGTTTAATCATGCGATGCCAATGATGTAAGCGCGGGCCCGCAGGTGCAGACAGGTTCGTCGGGGGTTATGCAAGCTTCAGAGGTGGGGGGTACGATTGTGGAAGATCGCGTGGAGGCAGGGGTTGGAGATGTGATGCAAGGATGCGGGGAATTGGGTGGAAGGACAGTCGTTAATGTGGAGTCAGGTTTGACGGGCGTGAGGCAAGAAGTGGAGGGAAGTGGGATCTAGATTAGAAGAGATAAATACGATATTCCTGATCTGATACCCGCGGACGATCCCTAGCCTAGCTTGGCAATCCCTTGAAAATGCAATGCATTTTCCCTTGAGATGAAATTGCTTTTTCTCAAAAAAACTATCAAATCAACTCACGCATATTCCCTTGCTTCTGTTAACTACGCATATCTCCTGTTTCTATACTTGCTAGCTAGCAACCTCTTATCACACAGAAAGCGTGACATGAATGCATACCCCCGTGTATACAACTCCTTACTATCTCTAATATACCGTTGCTTGTTCGGCGCATAGACCTATTATTATTATCGGTCAGGCTTTCCTTTTGGCAGGTGATTACTATATATAATATAGCGGGCTTTCCCTTATCCGTTCGCTTAGGTATCTGACTGTGTAGCGTAGTTCGCCGATTCCCGGGGCCGGCACGGCACAACCGGATCCCCATCCTTAGCCAAAGTCCGTACTTGACCCCGTTCCTGATCCCCAATGCCAGGGTTGAATAGTAGCCAGCCATGAGATCTATACTTTATCCATTGGTCAAGTAGCATAATTGTTTACCTGGTCTTTCTTCTTGGATAGATATGGCCCTACCTTCCTCTTGAGGAATCCGTTCATGATGCCCTGGCTACACTGACTGGACTATGCTGTGCGCTTTCGAGAAGATTCACACTACCGGCGAAAGGAAGCGGATAAGCTTATCACGAACGGCGCATCCTAGGACAGAGAAATATGTATCATCCCTTTTGGAGATGACTACACTACCGGGGAAAGAATCCATAAAATACTAGTGTGTTCAATTGTAAGATCATAAGTAGGACGGATAATATCCAAAGCCACCAGTCCATCCAATTCCCTAAACTTCAATCAAATCAAGAAGAAACTAAAGAAACCGCGGAAGAAAAGCAATGGTTGTTCGGGGAGCAATGAAAGTATTAATAAATCTAAAGTAGATTGGCAAGAAAGAGCAGTTGGTCGACGGGGGGGTCGCCGGTTGTTGGCCTCTCCCGGTCCTTTCGCGTGGTGCTTCGGTGCCGAAGTGTTCGGTGGTGGCGATAGAGATGCTGAGGATAGCAGTTCAGTTCCTTAGCTTAGATCCGACTAATTCCCGACTACTTCCTCAAAGAAAGCCTTCCTTCTACGGACTAGGCGGTTACAAGGATGGATTCCTTGACTCTTCCCTGTCTGACTTTCACGCACCTACTTAGGAATGTATTTGTTTCACCCTAGCTAGTTCAGAATTCTTGTACATTCTTCCTGTCGAGGACGGACGGAGAAATCTATAACTTCCCTGCTCTGGTTCTGGGTTTGATAGACCTGTTTATCCGCGGTAGTCGTCGTAAAGACCTGTCTTCAGCCTCGATGCTGTAGAGATTGCGTAGTTCGCCGGCTCCCCATCCTTAAGCAAACACACCTTCCTTTTAGCCAGGGTCATTGAAATTTCATCTTACTTGATCCTTCTAAATCAGCTTCAACTTGAATAGTCTAGATTTACGAGATTCTTCCTTCTATTCTAGCTAGGTGGCAGGCCAATACCAATACAACTAAGTTTAGGAGTGGATTTCATTTCGTACCTACGTAGGATTCCCTAACTCATCCTCTTATCCATCCTTTCCTGGACTTTCGTAAGGGGCAATAGCACAAGCAGAGCCTTTATAGAGCAGTTGCTTTGCTTATTCGAACGGGGTCCTTGCCTCTTATCGGTACTGAAAGATAGCATTGCCGACGCCCTGCACCCGCGCCTTAGCCCTACCCTACCTAGCACCGCCGTCGTATAGCCCTAACCCTTTGCCCTAGCTAACCGAACAAGCAACGATGCGCGCTGTTGACGGGGGCGAAGCCGGACAAGGTGGTCAGGAGCCTTGTACGTACCATAGCACCCTCTTCTTATGATCCTAACTCCCTAGCCGAGGAATCTCACAAGCAGTTAGCCCCAATGCCAGCAGGGTTGAGAGGTATGGGAACGGATAAGAGCTAGCTTGGCCCTACGTACGGGGTTAAAGCAAGAGAAAGAACAGGGCGTAAAGGGCTAATCAAGAGGGCCGTATAGTTAATAGTATTTGTTTGTAGTCGGCTGCCCCCTGCTTTCAATAACAATAAATTCCTGCTGGTCGACGGTCGGGTCAGCGTACAAGGCGTCAAGGAGTGTGGGCACACGCGCGAGACTGCGGGTGGGTGTGGGAACTGTGGCGGCGTTGTGCGCACAGCATGGCTAGAGGGCACGGCAGGCGATGCAGAACAGAAAGCTGATGAAGCAGCAGGCAAGACCGGATAGACGATATTTGTTTTGTTAACGAGGTTCGGTATCTGGCCTACATCCTCGAGAAATAGGAAACTTACTTATTACTTATCTTATATAGTAGAGGCTTTCTAGATTTCCTAGAAGAATACAAATGCAATCTTCGTTATAGAGAAGGAAGAATCCATCGACAAATTACGCACTTGATTGCTTACTTTAAGGGGTGCGAGGGTGAACAACTCGAGGAATCACTCACGGAGATCTTGATTGGAAATCATCTGGTGGATCGGTGCCGGATTATCTATCGGATTGAGTCGATGAAGACCTACCCGTTCCTTCTACCCTTCTTTTCGTGGGCATCGCTCTCTCCATTCTTCTAATTATGTGCCTATTGCCGAGCGGGGCCTAGGTGTTGAGTAGAAAGCATGAGCTAGGGCGGGCTAGTTCATGCTTTCTACTCAACAATACGCCTAGTCCTCGACCTCGATTTGCCCATGTGCCTATACGTGACTGCTTTCATGCAAGAGGAATTCAATAGAGAAAGAAAGCACGAGCTTTAACATTAGAGCTGCGAACGATTCCTTGTTGAACAAGCTATCTACCCCTTTCTTTCCCCGCGACCGACCTAAGACAAACTATCGATGATGAATTCGAGGGCTTACTTACTCGTTATAGACTCTCTAGTTGCCATTAGAACGATTCCTTGGTTCCAGTACACCCCGTTCCTGATGCCCATTAAGCGAACCCTATTCCAACTACCTCCTCGGTTTCATACAAACTACCTACCTACGAGGATCAAGTCTATCAATCGTATCAATTATCTGGTTTCTAAGCTCACTCTTCCTATGCCAACTCGGCATGGCGCTTTAGTTGATATGGAAAGGGGCGCGCGGTAGGCGTGTGATGGTTGTGCGTGTCTGCGAGGCACTACCTTTGGGTGATGTACGGCCGACTACCATGACTCTCCAGCTTGCTGATCGCACTTATCGCCATCAGGCAGGCATTTTGGTTGGTGTCCCTGTGATAGTTGGTAACTTCGCATTTCCAGTTGATTTTGTTGTCTTGGAGATGGAGGATAAGAGCGAGCCTATTATTTTGGGGAGACCCTTTCTAGCTACTGCAGGGGCTGTCATCGATGTGAAAGATGCTAAGCTCACGCTTCAATTTGGTGAGGAGAAAGTCTCATTTGACATGAGGCATCCAACTCACCTTCCTCACTGTCCAGACCTGTGTTTCACCATTGATGTGATTGATGAGTGTGTTACTGAGACATATTAGAGTTCAGAGGATGTGTCAGCATTGGGGGATGAGAAGTCTATTCTTTATAATGAGCATACTTCTCATCCGCCAACAAACTCATCCTCTTCACCCTTTGTGGAGAGCACGGGAGAATTAGAAGCACTGATGGACACGACGAGTGCTTCTTCCGGGGAGCTTACTTAATGGGAAACTTGCCATTGAAGTTACGTAATAATGGGGCTGAAAAATGCTTCAGTATAGGGCGGCTATTCGGAGTTCCCATCAGCTTAAACTACTATCTGTTTGGTTTCGAGACAAATGAGACTTTGTTGAATTGAGGCTATCAATTCAGCTGTATTAAATGCGATCTCCGGAATAAGCTCGCTCCATCCTTCCGTGGGTAAACTTACTTTTTCCTTAGGAATAGTTTGAATATCTATTGAAGGGCCAGTGGATTTTCGAGAATTTATTGAATTCTTTTTAATACATAATGGGACCCTCTTTCAAAACATGGGACTTCAGTCACCTTCGAACGGATATTTTTAGATTCTTTTGGCGTAGGCAGAATTCAAAAAACCTGTGTTTCAGCATACCTCATCTCAGAGTTGACCTATGAAAAAGAAAGCTTCTATGAAAACATTCTCTATTTCCTTCCTCGATCTGATGCCTTTAGACCTTACTCGGATTCGCATTCAAAGAAGGTGTTCAGCGAAAAATCTGCACTTGATGCGGCTGAGGAGGTAAAGAGTTCAAAGGTTATTCTAGTGCGTACGGCTGGGACTTCTCTTAGGACCAACATACTCTCATATTCACCTTAGTCCGGTATTTCTCCTTGTAAGTAAACCGACCTCACGAAACACTTTATATATATCTTCAGGTTTTAAGCTGAGTCTGAAGCCAGAAGTCCGAGAGAAAGCCCCTGACATACACGGGAAAGGTAGGGGCAATGGGCACAGACCCCGGACCACCCCCGCGCTCACACCTCACCCCTCCTTCCTCTTTTATTGAGAATGGAAAAAGACAATGTTCATTGCTTCCTCAAAACAAGAGTTCCACGGGTTCAGAAACCTCTGGCAAGGCGATTCATGAAGGATTCCTCTCCTCTAGTTGGTCTATTAGACTATTATTACTATAAGGTCCCCTAAAACTGGCATACCCGTAAAGGAAAGGCAAGGGAAAATGGACGGAGATTGGTCAGTGGTCTCCTCTCCAGGTCGAGTATTTCTGTTGTTTTCTTTGATTTGGGTTAAGAACAGTAGTCGGACATTCCACTTTGTTAAGTTCTTTTTTTTGATTCGACATAACAAGAACAGAATCACGCTCTGTAGGATTTGAACCTACGACATTGGGTTTTGGAGACCCACGTTCTACCGAACTGAACTAAGAGCGCTTTCTTACGACAGGAGATAAAGCAGTAAAGAAAAGGATGATTTTTGTACCGCATGCATATAGAAAAATGAAACTCTGAATTTTGTCCAATTTGAATCGATCTCAATTGATCCCTCGTTACTGCCCATAGGAGAAGTAATAGGTAGGGATGACAGGATTTGAACCCGTGACATTTTGTACCCAAAACGAACGCGCTACCAAGCTGCATTG
The DNA here is from genome assembly GCA_900205405.1 of Echinochloa crus-galli. Lineage (NCBI taxonomy): Eukaryota > Viridiplantae > Streptophyta > Magnoliopsida > Poales > Poaceae > Echinochloa > Echinochloa crus-galli. The sequence continues at coordinate 2,906 of OAMR01001419.1, read as the reverse complement.
GGTTTTGGAGACCCACGTTCTACCGAACTGAACTAAGAGCGCTTTCTTACGACAGGAGATAAAGCAGTAAAGAAAAGGATGATTTTTGTACCGCATGCATATAGAAAAATGAAACTCTGAATTTTGTCCAATTTGAATCGATCTCAATTGATCCCTCGTTACTGCCCATAGGAGAAGTAATAGGTAGGGATGACAGGATTTGAACCTGTGACATTTTGTACCCAAAACAAACGCGCTACCAAGCTACGCTACATCCCTTTTCCAAATTGTTGTACAGTGTCATTGTACAAAACCCCTGTCTTGTTTTCCACATCGTAATTTTATCCTCCATCTATATACAACTTTCTTGTCATTTCTTCTTTTTGGTTGAATATAATAAATAATATACATCTGAAACCCAACCTAACGTATAAAGAATGAATATTTATCGGTAATGCTCAGGAAGAAAGAAGGGGTCATCTTTTTATTTTTATTCCACCCTTATGTACCCTTCTTTGCATTTTTTCTAAAGCCTGTTCAACCTCATATCACCTAGAACAAGTCATGGACTTCTTCAATGAAAGAAAGTCTCATGGAAACGTTTTCAACGAAATAAGAACCATACAAAATAGATTTCTTGATCTTAGGAAAACTCTTTTTTTCGCAGTTTTTTCTTTTATCCTAAAGATATGCAGAACGAGTGTATTATGAAATGTTCGTTGTCTTTCTTTGCATACATCGCTACTTAATCGTTTAGTGGTTATCGATGAAATTACTTCACCATAGAGAAAATATTATGGAAGTATATATATATTGTTGGTTGCTTTTGTTTATGTCCCATTGGAAAAGTTGATCTTCTAAATTCATATGTTTAGCCTAAAGTACATAACTTGTGTTCCTCCCTAGTTCTTGCAATGCCACCTAATCAAGCCTCACCTCATTTGTAGTTATAACATGTTCAGCTGAAAGCAAACTAAAAAAAAAAGGTTTACTATTAGTAACACATATATTTTTTTACCTTAGCTCTTTCTTTATTGTTCAAAGAGCAATTCAAATGCTTTGATTGCTTATCAGATAAGAGGTAAAAATATTCTTCATTCGTTTATTTTTTTAATGCCAAATTTCATTCAAATCCATTCTTAAAAAGGCATAGTAGAGAAAGGCGGACCAGGCAATCTCTGAGTTGAAATCGATCCCAGACATCCATCTCTTTCAAAAAGTTCTAAAGGCCGACTACTACAGGGTGCGTGCGCTGGGACTGATCGGGACGACCTCGTCGAACAAATATGAGTAGACTAGATCTAGTGTGGTGGTACCAAATACGAAGTTCTCCTTCTCATTGAAAAACAGGGTGTGACTGTAAAGCAAGTGCCCACAACAAGACCAATCCATATTACCGAGAAATTGGATGAATCGGTAGCCTCAATCAATTAGTCTAGCTAATCGGTTAAGGAAGAGCTGCTCCTTGGATTTCAGGGAATCCCGTCTACTTAAACGCAAAGTAGAACGAGCATAAAGAGAAAGAAAGAGAGTAACATCTTTTAAGTAGTTTATCTCACGTGCTATCCTTCCTTCTAGAAAAAGGTATGGTAGTAGTGGTTAAGCTCGTGATGCTCTGGATGAGACTGACTCTATATGCCCGAAAGGACAAATCTGATGGGTCATTTTGACAGAAGATTGAGTGGGTTTTCCGTATGGTGGGAATATGTTTAGTAGGATAGCCCGGGGCTTATACATTGAACTTAGGGCTTCGCTTCGCTCGCTTCACTCGTCCAGTCAAGAGCATCTAGGCGGGGATGCAAGCAAGTACGAGCCCGGTACCCCTATCCCGCCCGTAGCATAGCGCCAAGAAAGAGGAAGATTGGCTGATTTTGATTCAATAATCGGAGATAATAAAAAGGTAACGAGCTAAGCAAGCAAGCGCAACGAGCAATCAAACTCCCATCCCACGAACAAGCAAGGGATTGAGTACCGATTTCGTGATGCACCTATCCAACGAATTTTTTAGTCAAATGATTGTTTTCAGGTGGGTTCTCGGCTTCAAATCGAAGTTTTTAATAAAGTGGGCTCTGAAATCTCAATATGCCTTGCCTCACCCGAGAGTCACCGTAGGAAGGGGCTCTTTCCTTCAACAAATGGAACTGGTGCAAAAGGAAGTCGATCTTGTCTTACGGCCCTGGATCGGTTGTCGCTATCGCTCCCCCCCTTCCTCATTAAGTCACTGGCTGGTCTTGATTGCCCAATACCCCAGCAAGAATAACTAGTAAAAGCGGTCTGTCCTCCAATTCATCGATTCACAGCCCCCTACGCCAAAGGTTCCTGGAAGCTTTTCATCCTTATTGAGAAATGTACTGGGGCTTGCCTGGTCGGAAGCGTTGAGTTGCAAATCTAGGAATTCTCCTAATCACCTGGTCCAAGAGCTCTTCCTGAAGAAGTAACTGAGCTATACAAAAAGAATTCGAAAAGGTATGCAAGAAAGCCTCCAAATGCAAAATCCGCCTTCCCACTGACATCTGGCTTATCCCTTTGATCCAAGACTGTGATCTATTGATTCAACCTTGACCCCAGGGGTCTCCTCTCCCCAACTACACTAGGCTCAAGGTGGAATAACGAAAGGAGGGTGCGTGCGATAGCTATGACAGAAGGGGCTTCTTGTTCTCACTTCTATTTGTCTCTGATTTATCTCCTAAAGAAAGCCCCTGTTCCCTCAATGAAGTTCAATTGCTTTGACGAGTGAGTCTGATATAAAGAATTGACAAGCGGATTATACGTATGTAAACAGCCTTCCCGCCTGGCTTGAATGAGGAGAGGAAGGACCCGACCTCTAGCTCTTTACTTTTACTGCCTGTGCGGCTAAGGAAAGACAACTACACTTCCAAGTCCTAAGAGAATACTAGTATACGATCTGTTATATAAATAGGTAAATG
>OAMR01000746.1:584561-604575 GCA_900205405.1 Echinochloa crus-galli | reverse complement strand
CGCCGCCGGAGGTGGCGCACCTGGTGGAGCAGCTCCAGCGCCACCACCTCGCCCCCGACGCGTCCCTCCTCTCCAACTCCGCGCACTCCGACCTCCTCCAGGTACGTCGCGCCCCGCCCCGCTCCTCGCGCTCCGCTTCCCACCCCCGCGCTCGCCGCTGATTATCTGAACCCGTTACCGCTGCAGGCGCGCGAGGAGGTCGCCGCGGAGCGCGCGCTCTACCTCGAGGCGCTGGTGAGTCACCCCTGCCCGCTTGTCGGATCTGCATTTAGCGTAGGGGGGTGTTCTGATCAGATCTGGCGCGTTGCGGTAGGCGGTGTACGCGGAGGCCGTGGCCATGGTGGAGGAGTACCATGCGGCAGGCGGTGCTGGCGCCGGCAAGAAGCTCAACTGCTCCCCGCAGGTTCTGTATTCTCTCGTGCTCCTGAAAACTCCTCATTTTTCCACTTGACTGATGCAAATATAGCTCGAGACGTGGCCTGGGTAACTGATTATTAGATGTTGGCAATTCCTCGTTGTTGATTCGATCTATTTGGCAGTCATCGAGAAATTATCTAACAAAAATGATAATTTAGTCACTGAGCTTACTCTGTTACTTCTGAAATTCTGATCCAGGTGTACGAGTCTTTGGAGCACCGTTTGGCCGTTGCAGAGGCAGCACAGAGGTTGAGGCTCCCACTGCTCTTGCAGGATGGGGAGGTCCATGAGGAGGAGATTGAAAAGCTATCAAGGAGCTCATTTGACAGTACTTTCACGAGTGCCACACCCAGCTCAAGCTCCATCTCGACAAGTTACAACAATTATAGCAGCACCGCTAGTGCAGTGACTGTTGGTGCTGCCCATGGTAGCGGTAGTTCGGAGGCAGTTGAACCTGGAGTTGGTGGTGTTCCTGATCGTTTTCTCGGAATCACTTGTGAATATCTGTACCAAGTGCAACAAGAGCAGCCAGCCATGTCTGTGGTAAAACTATGATGATTTTTATCCTTTTTGTCAAAGAGTGAAAAAAATATAAAAAGACGGTCATCTTAACTTTGGAAGCATCTGCTTTGGCATGGATTGCAGGACATGGTCGATTATCAGAGAACTTTGGCTAGGGAGATTGAAGCGCGGTTAGAAGCCAAGTGTGATGCTTTAGCTGATCTATTTGCTATGGATGAAAGGGGTCAGTTACTGAAACTTGTGGATTAACATATGTATTTTCACTCTCTCTTCTTACTTATTTTAGGCAAAATATCTTGGGTAGCTCGACTTCAAAGAAACAAAATACTCAGAATTGTTGTTTTGGTTATAATTTTATCTCATCTTAACATCTTTGCTGCAGACTCATCATCCATCAGTCAAATTTCAAGTGCCAGGCTTCCAGAAAGGTGAACTTTCTTGTCTTGTCATTTTCATAAGTTTGTTCCAACCATTTTAGTATTTAATATCATCCTTTTCTCTGGGGCAAGCCCGTCGATTTACATTTCTAACTTTTCTTGGTGTCGATGCTCAATTTTTCATCTTGTTTGGAATTGAAACTTATGTGGAGCCTGTGCTAGGCTGGACAGGTGTCTGGGATAGGTACTTATCATCATTGTTCCTTTACATTTTACAGAGTGAAGTTAATCATCGAAGAGATAGAGAAGGAAGAGGCACATTTACTGGAGGACCTTGCTTCAATGGATAGAAAATTTGCTGAACATTATAATGTATGTTTGTATGTTTTTCCTAATTGATTGAATTTTGAGCAGTGCACACACACTTTATCTTAGCACAGAGTCTTTCTCTTAGTTTTAATAAATTACTTATGGTTCTCAAAATTCAAAAGGTCTTGGAGCAAATTCTTGCTGTGCTTATACAGTTTGTTAAAGACAAGAAATTGGAGCATCAGCACCAATATGTAAGCCTTCTCGTATTCCTTTGTAGAAAACATGGGATCTTTTCACATTATTATTATTGCTTGTTTAATTGTTTATCCTATTTTATTGGCTAACAGGATGATCTGAAGAAGACCTGGCTTATTAAAAGGTGTCGAACAATGAATGCTAAATTAAGGTTGGCATCCACATCTTTGACCATGACCGTAGTAACAAATGTTGATCTATACTCATGTAGCTGAATCTCTCTTGTACAACAGTTTTTATTATTTCAAGTGCTAAAGGATTAAAATATTAGATTATCATTTTTTTTTTCATTTGGTTCTAGCTATCTAGAGCATCATCTGTTGCGTGACACCTACACCAAGGATACAGTACCAGCACTGCACAGGATCAGGTAAAGTTAAGGCAATTGATCGTTAAGTTGATGTGATAGTAAAGTCGCACATAACAGATTTTCCTCTTTCTGACCGAAGTATAACATCATCAGGAATGCTTTTGCAGGAAGTATCTTGTAGAGGCCACGAAAGAAGCATCCAATTCCTATAATGAAGCGGTGAGATACAAGATTTTCATCTAATTCTTGTATTTGTTCTAATGTTTAGTCCTAAATGTCCAACAAAATTGTTCACATATGCTGATGCACTTTCCACGAATTGTGGTTTCCACTTTCCACTCATAAAGAAGACCGTAAAAACCACAACTTCACTAGAGCCGTTACCTAGCAGCTATGTTTGAGTGAAAAAACAGATATCTGAGGAATTAAGTGATACCTTGAGGTTATATGTAGGTGCTGATGTCTGAGGCACTAGTTATACATCAATCATGCATGATTGAACAAAGTCCAGTTTAGCAGGCAATTAGTGTACATTTTGCTTCTTTCTGGAGTTCATGCAGTTTCATAACATGGACCAGGCATCTGGTAGTCCGCATTTACCACCTTTAACTTCATGTTTGGAGAAAGAACGGATACCGTGTCTTATCATCCATTCCATCTGATAAGGAATAATGAAATCCAGTATCCACTGCCTGCCATTATGATTTATGGAGAAAGAACAAATGCCATCTTTTAGCATCCATTCCATCTGCAAAGAAATCATTAAATCCAGTATTAGCTGCCCATCACTTAACTGTTTGCTGTGATATTTTGTCACTTGTCAGGTTTCACGGTTACGTGAGTATCAGGGAGTAGATCCGCATTTTGATGTGATTGCAAGGCAGTACCATGAGATTGTAAAGGTAATCTGGTTCAACTTTGTTGCCACTAATTAACATATGGTCGATGGGTCATTTCTAACCTGGTCGAGCTGCAGAAACTGGAGGGAATGCAGTGGACAATTCACCAGGTGGAAATGGATCTGAAACCTCACCATGATCATGCAGCTATTTAAAATCCATTTTTCTTGGAGGCCATGTTTGTTATCTGAGTGGAGATGTAAGTTAGTTGATGCCGTCATGTGATTTGACCTGGCGACGTGTTGTTTTGTTGATCCAGACCAATCTGGCTGGATAGCTCTTATGTAAAGTTTCATCTGAAAACGCAATGCATTACAGGAAATGTTAATGTTTGTTCCCTATGTATCTTGTTTTTTTAATCTTCTAGATTGACAATAGCATTATCAATGATTGTATCATACATATGGTGGTTTATCGGAGAAGCTCTGTCTGAGCCCTGACATGATGATGAAGTTAATTTTGTAAAGACACTGGATGAGTGGAAGTGCATTGCATTGATCAGCTACAGACAATTAATCCCCAAGTGTCTTGTGTTAAAGTGCAAGAACGGGAGATGACAAGTTTATGGTCACTTCATCATGTATACATTATAGCTTGTTGCTAGAATGCATGAATAATGTAAAATGATATCCACTTGAGCGTTGAGTCTTAACTTCTGCCCAGAATAATGTCTATTTTGTGTCTGCATATAATTTCAACCGGTATGTCCAATTGAAAGTTTATCGTCCAAATATGCTCTTTGCTATGTTGATGATGCATTTACGCATCAGAAAATAAACATAAGAGACTTGCAAAGAATAGAAGCCCTAAAACGCCCCCAGCAGGCAGCAGAGCACAAGACATTGTGAGAAATATAGCATGATATACTACTATCACGATGATCAGTGGTTGACATTCAATTCATGACAATGCAATGCAAATGCAATGCACGAGGCATCATTATTCATCAGCATAAAGCATCATATCTCACGAGGCCCCAATTGTTTGTGCAGTCATGAGCACAAGCTGCATCCGCACACTTCGATATGCAGACAGCAGACCCACAGAACACGAGAACGGGCACCTGATGCCGTTGCCGCCCCGACAGCATGATTATCATGCAGCGCAGAGCAAGCGGCTGCCACTCTCTTCCCTTCCTTGTGCCTGCAGTAGAGCCACAGAATGATCAAACTATATTCCTGGGCAATTGCAGAAAATGAGATGCTCACTTTTGTGTGGAGACTGGAGACATTCAGATGCGGCCTGAAAGAGAGACTCTGTGGCTCGTCGTCCATGAAGAGTAGCACGAAAAGGGCAGATGAACGGCTTGGAAAAGGAGCAAGAAAAGAAAGAAAAACAAGAGCAGGGTCATCCTCGTTGCTAGTATAATTTATAACCATTATTCCAATAGATAAATATATTGATTTGGAGTCGTGATGAACTGGATCCATCCATAAAAACAATCTCGCATGCGAAGCCATTCATTCATTCATTCATTCATTCATTCATTCATGCGTGCTCTGTTATTGTACACATTATCTTCAAGAATTGTCAGATGCAGTATTAGCCATAATAAAGCTATCCTCGAATTGTTGTTTCGTGTGTGCATGAACATGATATGCACGACGACTATCTCCAGTGACATGAATTGATGAACGTCTCGCTGCTCTAGTGATTTATGATTAGTTGGATGTCTGGAAGTGAAACTGCAATGGCCTAATTGCAGTATGGCAGTCACCAAAAAAAAAAATCAAATTTGGATTTTCAGCTCCACAAATACGAGATGAAAGGATGTTTGACCTAGCATTGACAAACGTCGCATATAATTCTGTAATATCAGAATTACAGACAGGCAGTGTTCGATTCAAACGAGAAAAAAATAATGGGTTGAGATTTGACAGGGCATCAAGGCATCAACGGACCTTTGGTGCGCTCGTTCCTAGTTGAAGGCCTATTTTTGCCGCTACTAAATGAGACGATATCTACGATTCTTGAAATAAATTTACATGATCAAATTCATATCGATGTGTTGTGATGGTCAGTAGTACGATCTTCATCCTCCTCGCCCCCTTCCTTGGGGATAGGCTTCTTGAATGATTCCACCTCAAACCCCTCTGCCAATCTTGGCTTCTTGCGCTCTCGCTCACCTTCATTGTGCTGTTCATCAGATGCAAGTTTATTGTCATCAACCGCCAACTAAATAACAATCGATATTATAATGAAGATTAGTCAGAAGAACTAATTAAGATTCCTGAGCAAATCAAATGCGATGTAATAACTTCTGTCAGCACTAGCTTTAGTATTTTAACACATGGCACTCAATTAAACCGCTACTACCTTCAGTATCACTTCTCGTCTTCCACAACTTCATCATCTTCATCGTCATCCTCATCCATCTCATCGTGATACTCCTCGTCTTCATCCTCATCGTCGTCCGCGGGTAGCAAAGAATTGTTGCTTCCTTTCGGCCCAGATCAGCCCACTTCTCTGAGCAAAAGCAGTTACTATTAGTTAGTGCATTGTGCATCATTTTTATGGGCTTCTGCGAACATTACTTTCCTATTGGATCGTTATTGTTTTTTTTCGTTTTTCTTTCTTTTTCGTTTTAGGGTTTCTTATTTCACAATTCACAGGTAATAACTGTAGAGTTTTCATCTCTTTTATACACATTCAACATAACAATTTTAGGTAACTTACATTTCATACATTGTTATTCTTGATTTGTTTGAGTTGAAACTTTTTTCATGACAATTTAAGCAGGAGTATACTGTTCAAACCAGAATAGTGTCATCATCGCTGCTAGTATAAAGTATAATCATTACACTAGAAAACTATATTGTTTTTTGAGTCATGAACTGGATCCATCCGTAAAAAATCTGGCATATATATGAGGTCATACACTTTATCTTCAAGAAATGTCAGATACTAGTATTAGCAAACAAGCGAGAGCCTCGAATTACTTCTTTCGTTCGTTCGTGCATGAGCATGACCTGCACGACGATGCTGCTGTATGAAAATAAATAAATAATAAGAGCACGTGCACGCATGCGCTGTCTGAAAGCTCAAACTAGTTGCAGCCTGACTGATGAAGATGCAGCCTGGCGTCGACTCGATCTCTAGAATACAATTCGGCTTGGAACTTTCCATCCAAGCAACAGATTAATAATCAGATCCCTACCTATTCCGGTCAAAGACTGACGTGCATATTACGCGTTAATTTGTCGGTGTAACAGTGTCAAAGCATTTTGCAATTACGGAGTAGGAGATGTAAGACAAGAATTGGAACCTGCAGCTGCAGTCAGAGGCTGCTTCACGCGTCCTGCACCCAGTGGTGAAGTGGGGATGCACATCTGTTTTGCTTATTTAGATTCCAAATTTGGAAGCATGCATGTCCTGTCGCCCATGCTCTTTCCTAGTCCATGCTGCACAACAACCAGACAAATATATAAAACCAGCCCACATCTTTTTTGTGATATAAACAATGAAGCCTTAATAAGGTTCAAAAGATATATAAGAATAGATGATACTAGTATTTTGCAATGGGTTTTTATGCGCGGTAAGTTTTGTTTCCTCGACAGGATGCAGTCTTTGTCATGAACACCCCAAGCCATGTTTTTTTTGTTTTGCTAGTCACTTGACATGAACAGGTCGAAGAGGCAGGCTGAAACAAGCGTACATGGATCGTAGACAACAGCCAATAATTGGTCAATTGACTAACTGAGAGCATGCATTGCATGGGATGTCTGAAACCAGCGGCGGCCTGCAGTTGATTCTGATAGATGATGGCTGGCCTAGTTGTTCCTCTATCTACAAATTAAATAAAAGTGATTGGCTTGGAACCTTCCATACAGCCAAGCAATAGGTCACGTTGCATTAAGCCATTATATGTAGTATGGTTGCTCGTGTACAGTGAAGTGAATGTGTCGGTCTAGCCGCAGCTGAATTATGAATTTGTCTGAGATGAGATGCAACGTGCCAATGTGCAGTGCATCTGTGCATGATACATCAACCACAAACAATCAGTCAGCAGGGGAGACGACTACGATCTCCACACGGATGTTGGGAAATTGTTATATCTCAGTTGTCGACTAATCCAAACGATGGGAAGTTAAGGAGCGTGCAAATTCATGGCTACGCAACTGACCTCGCTTCCGTTCCAATATATTTCAAAATATGGGTATTTTTATTAAAAAATTTATAAAAATATAGTCAAAATTAAGGCATTTTTGAAGATTTCTTATTAATAAAATAAGCCATCATAAAAATATAATAATTTGTACAAAATTTTGAATAAGACCCTCAAACTTAGAGTTAAAAAAGTCAAAGATGTACATTTTGAAACGGTGGGAGTATTTGAGTACCACGTCCGAGATGTTTTTTCTTAAAAAGAAGAAGAAGAAGAATGCTAACTCCTACAAACATGCGTAGCTATCTGTTTGTTCTTTTTGGTTGCTTGGTTATAGCCTCCCAGGATTCTAATCTTGTATTACTTCTTCTTTTATTATCAATAGAAACACATACTACATCTTGTGTTGTTCGTTCAAAAAAGAAAAAAGTCAAAAACAGAGCATTATCTCAAACGTTGGTTACCGTCCAGAGTTTTCAGCTGGCTCGTCAAATTAAAACTTAAAAAACAACACGTGCATGTGTGCGTGCGGACGTTGGCTATCTATCACGTCGACGAAGGTAGCTAGCTTGTAGTGTCCAACTTTGCTTGGAAACAGGGCGCCATCACTTTATCTCAATCCATAATCTAATGAATAAATATTTTCACCAAAAGAGACCTTGAGCGAAAGAGACGAGACAGAGAGAGAGTTTTGGTTAACGAGGATGCAATGCCATGACTATTTTGCACCAAACCGAATCGAATCCCCAACCCAATTTACCCAAATAAACCCTCATCCGCAAGATACAGCAGATGGCAATTGGCCAAGGTCACGCCAAGTAATCACCAACGCCCGCCTCGCCTCTCTCCCAGGCCAGGCCAGCAACCAACGCCAACGCGGGCGGCGCCACCCGCCGGCACCACCACGTACCCCTCCCGCCCCCGGCCCGCTTCGTTCATAACAACCTCTTCGCCATGAGAGGCCGCAGCTGCGCTCCATCCACCACCCTGATAGCCTAGCAGCGTGTCCATCAGCGTGCGATCACGCACGCACCTTCATAACTAGCTATCTTGATCGCCAGGCGCGCCGCGGCCATGACGAAGCCGCCCAAGCCCACGGCGGCCGACGACCACCTCCCCTCGCGTCGCCGCCTGGCCGCCGTGCTGGCGCCGCTGCTCCTCTTCCTCGCCGCCGCGCTCTCCTTCCCCTCCGCGCTCCGCCTCCCGCTCCTCCTCGCGCCGCCAACTCGCCCAACGGCATCCAGGTCAGTCCCCTGCTGCTTCTTGTTAATTCCTTGCCTTGCTTGCATGCCATGCCATGCCATGCTATTGCTCTGCTTCAACTGCTAATAAATAATCACCATAACTAACAGATTAGATTAGATTAGTTCATCCATTCATTGCTTCCTCCTTCGACATGCTCGTTTGCTTGGGCAACATGATTATTATGCTTTTCTTCCTGCTGTGATCTTGCTGCTGCTCAGGCTAGCTGCCGCATGCCTTTTATCCCTTCGTTGATGATTCTCTTTCTTTTTTTCTACCTTCTCGTTTTAGGCAAACGGACTAGATTTATATTCCTTCTGAATTTCGGCATTTTGATGCTATATATGTTGGAGACAAAATATATGCACCCCTCCCTCTCTCTCCCTATTTGACCAAACAAGTTTAATCAAACATCCAAGTAATAAATCGATGTTAGGAGGAGAGTTGGTTGGTTGGTTGGTTGGTGGCTTCGGATACACGACCACACGAATAAAAACCAAAATTAATCACAACCGATATGCTATGAATTAAGACAGTAGATGGTCAAACTTTCAAAACTTGTCCTATCAAAAAGGTAAAATGTTACGTATATACGTGGACATCACATGCTTGCTGTCGCTATAGACTCGTCATGAAAAATATTTTCCGTAACATATAGTAACCATCAGTTATCTATCAACAAGGCATTTTTGTAAGCCAAAGTGCCATATTCAAACAAGTGGAAGAAATACGAGAAGCGTGACCCATCTTTCACTCTAAAGAAAATTTGCGGTGGTTAGTATCTTTTTTTTTTTGAACGATCGGTGGTTAGTATCTAGGTAGGTAGATGCATCACGGTTGACGCATGCGCGTGCATGCTTTTGTTAAGGTGATAAATTGATAATACAGTAAGTATTAGCTGCAAATCGGAACAGTGGAAACAAAAAAGTCAGATCCAGGGCTGAGCTAGCTTATGTAGCCAGGTCAACGATGGACAGTGTACGTCGTCCATGCCTGCTTGTTGTTTGGTACAGTACGTACGTGTTCTTGCGTACGCGGCCGGCCGGCTAGTCGTGCGTGTCAACATGTGTTTATGTACGTGTCGAGGGAGCACACGGACTTTCAACTTATTGTGCATAATATATAGGCAGTTAATACACATACAACACGACACGATGCTTGGTCCAGGCCTGCTAATGGGCCAAAACCCGCTCCCAAACCCACCCCGCCTCATTATTTCTAGCTGGTTGCATGTGTCAACCTAACCCAACCCAAAAATCTAGCTAGTAAACCCGTCCCGCCCCAACCCATTAGATACATTTACACCCTAAGGTCAACACCCATGGAGTACCCATGGGTCTTAGTTTGTGGTTCTTTACTCTTGAGGTGGGGCTCACATATTAGATCTATCACCATATTTTGTACAAAGTTGATGATTATGATTTTGAGCATCACCAACAAATTTTAGTCAATTTGGCTAAAATTTTATAGTGTGGATGCGAGGTTTTAGTTCTAGGGTCCGGCTCCGAGCATGGGGCCCACCTGTAGGTCTAGTCACGCTACTTTGCACAAAGTTGCTGCTTATCGTACCGAGCCATCTCCAACAAATTTCGATCGATTTTGCTAAAATTTTATAGTGTGAACACGAGGTTTTAATTTTAGGGTTCGACTCCTGACATAGGGCCCACCTCTAGGTCTAGTCACGCTAATTTACACAAAGTTGCTGCTTATCATACCGAGTCATCTTCAACAAATTTCAGTCAATTTTGCTAAAATTTTGTAGTGTAAATGTGAGATTTTAATTTTAAGGTCTGACTCCTGACGTGGGGCCCACTAGCCATAACCAACTTGAAACAAAGCACACGCATGTGAAAAGCAGAATGAAAATTCATCAGGAATATAGAGAGAGACTGAGAGAGAGATGCTTTTGCAAAGTCCAACTCGTGGAAAACTAAAGCCTAGCTAATTCCTTGCCCAGTTGCATGCCCTTATAATGCAACAAAGTCGATATATACAACGTAGTACTACTACTTAGAAGGCAGAACATATGCTTTCATCTGCCTCTCCAAAGTTGTTGCTAAATTTGTTCTTGATTTCGTGCCCTTCTCTTTCACGTGTCCACTGGTACTTTATTCGAGAAAGGGAAAGCTCGACAAAAGGAGGCCAAAACAATGCATGTCCACTATTCCACTCCAAACAAAATTCAGCCCAACGAATGAATTCAGACTGTACTGGAATACATTATACATGTGCATCTCACTGTACGCTTGGATATTTTTTTTGACCGAAGTCGGGAGGGGAAGCCCCTACCTATTTTTTAGATTTTTTTTATTTCAAACCCAGTTAATTCGCTCCTACGGGGAGTCGAACCTGTGTCTGCTAGGTGCTACTCGGGTGCTCTAACCATTAGACTAGAGACCCTTTCACAACGTCAGTCATTATTACTTGCTTTCCTGTCATCAATCAGCACAAGTAGTACCATTATTGTTTAACCGAGATGATTAACTTTGCATGTATGTGTTTCTACTTTTGGCTCAACCGTGCATGTGCATGCATCTAGATTATTATTACTTCTCCTGTTTAGAGCTTAATTACACACACAAGCAGTCAGTCAGTTGATGAGCATGCAGCTGATCATCCTGATCCTGACCTCTTTCTTCTTTGCCATTCCACTGAAAATTTAAATGGTGCAGGGCCTGCTGCAGTACTTCCGGCTGGTGGAGGGTTGTCTGGACCTCATCCGCGAGCGCGAGTCCCGAGGCAACTTCACCTACGCCGCCGTCCTCCGCACCCGCGTCGACGGCTTCTGGACGGCGCCGCTCCGCCTCGACGACGACGACGACCTCCTCACCGCCAGCGCCGCCGACGACGCTGCCTACGTCGTGCCGGAGGGCTCCCGCTTCGGCGGCCTGAACGACCGGCTGGGCCTGGGCACCCGCGCCGCGACGGAGGCGGCGCTGTCCCGCCTCTCCCTGCTCCCGCGCCTCGCCGCCGCGGGCTACCACGGCCTCAACTCCGAGGCGGCGTTCCGCGCGCAGCTGGTGGTCGCCGGCGTGCCCTGGCGCGAGCGCCGCCTCCCGTTCTGCGTGCTCAGCGACCGGACCTACTCGTTCCCGCCGTGGGCCAGGTCCGCCGTGCCCGTGGCGTCGCTGGGGTCCCCCGGCCCGCTGAGCGGGGCCAAGTGCCGGCCGTGCCGCCCGGCGTGCCGCGGCGGGTGCGTGGCGAGGCACCTCGCCAGGCTCCACCGCTGGTGGAGCTGGACCGAGTGGCGGAACGGCACGCTGGAGCTCTGCGACGCCAGCGGGCCGTGGGGGCGAGGCTGGGAGGCGCTGTTCGACGAGGCCGCCGGCGCCGAGGCCGCGGCGGTGCGGCGGGGCGTGGCGCGGATGGGCGGGGGGGAGTGCGTGGCGGAGATGGAGGCGCTCCGGGCGCGCGCGGGGCGGTGGGACGCGCCCAGCCCCGGCGAGATATGCCACCTCCGGTTTGGAGTCCGGTCGCCGCCGGCGGATCGCGCCGGCAATTCTTCGGCGGACGGTGATACTGACAATACTGTTATCAGTACTGAACACTGAACATTAGATACAAACTTGAAATGGTTGGGTTTACAGTTCTTTTGAACTTTTACTTTTCAAAAAATATTTTTATAGAAAAGTGGAGCCAAAGTTGTGCTTTGGTGACCGTGTCTCTGTCCTAAAAGACTTCTAATATGATGCTGCTGGAGGGAGCAAATGTGTATCTCACTGTACGCTTGGATATCGGTGATAGATAGATCAAAGCATTCTGTTTTTTAACTTTGCATGGCATCCATTCAGACAGTCCCTGACCGGCACCACCTGCTAAACGTCAGTCATTATCACTTGCTTTCCTGTCATCACCACAAGTAGTAAGTACCATTATTTAACCGAGATTAACTTTGCATGCATCTAGATTATTACTGCTAGCTCCTGTTTAGAGCTTAATTACACACATAAGCAGTCAGTCAGTTGATGAGCAGCTGATAATCCTGATCCTGACCTCTTTCTTCTTTGCCATATATTCCACTGAAAAATGGTGCAGGGCCTGCTGCAATACTTCCGGCTGGTAGAGGGTTGCCTGGACCTCATCCGCGAGCGCGAGTCCCGAGGCAACTTCACCTACGCCGCCGTCCTCCGCACCCGCGTCGACGGCTTCTGGACGGCGCCGCTCCGCCGCGACTACGACGACGACATCCTCACCGCCGGCGCCTACGTCGTCCCGGAGGGCTCCCGCTTCGGCGGCCTCAACGACCGGCTGGGCCTCGGCACCCGCGCCGCCACGGGTGGAGGCGCTGTCCCGCCTCTCCTTGCTCCTCCGCCTCGCCGCCGCGGGCTACCACGGCCTCAACTCCGAGGCGGCGTTCCGCGCGCAGCTGGTGGTCGCCGGCGTGCCCTGGCGCGAGCGCCGCCTCCCGTTCTGCATGCTCAGCGACCGGACCTACACGTTCCCGCCGGTGGCCGGGTACGGCGTGCCGGTGGCGTCGCTGGCGAGCGCCGGCCCGCTCAGCGGCGCCAAGTGCCGCCCCTGCCGCCCGGCGTGCCGCGGCGGGTGCGCCGCCGCCAGCGTCGACCGGCTGGAGAGCGGGTGGAGCTGGACGGAGCACCGGAACGGGACGGCCGTGGAGCTCTGCGACGCGTCGGGGCCGTGGGAGGATGGGTGGGAGGCGCTGTTCGACGCCGCCGCCGGCACTGCCGCCGCGGCGGAGAGGAGGAGGGTGGCGGCGATGGGGGCGAAGGAGTGCGTGGCGGAGATGGAGGCGTTCAGGGCGAGGGCCGAGCGGTGGGACGCGCCCACACCCGCCGAGATCTGCCGGATCGGGCTCAGAGCCCGGGCGGCGGCGGCGGCGAGTAGCGCCGGCGGCGTGTCATGATCGGTGACAGGACTTGGCGAGACTGACCAACCTTGAGTCCGTGTGGGACCGTGACAGTTGGCTCTCACTTTTCGATTTGCCCCCTTTTATTAGTCTTAGGTAGAAAATTAGAGGTAGTAGTTTGATTGACAGGGATAGAAAAACGTACATGCAGGGGGTAATAAGCAGTAATAAGCTAGAGAAAAGCTGGATATACTGGGATGATAGTGGCATATACACAAGCAATACGTACTTGAGATATTCTTTTTCTGTACAAAGTTTGGACAGCTAGCTCTAGAGTTCGTTCTGTGGGCACACAGAGAATGCAGCAGTGTATACAATTGAGATCATTGATTTTTTGAGATAGGAACACAGAAAATGCATGCTCTGATGAGTTACGTACTAAATACCAATCGATCTCTCCATCAGGAGAGCTAAGCTAGCAATATGAATGTTTACAGTTTATTTTTCATGTGTGTGAACAACTGAACATTACCAACAGGCCGGTAGTTTTGGTCGTGTTAATTGGTCGGCGACTAATCATATCAGGCGAGGCATCACATCGGTCTTTGGTGTACCTTGAATCCTAGATGCCAATGGGTCCAAACTCTTTTGTTGGAGATGGTCATAGATGGAGGGAAGAAAATTAAGGGTGGCAGTTTAGTTGCTGTATGTTGGCGCATCACACCAACATTTTTTTGACATCACACCAAGACTGATATCATATCATATATCTCGACCTGACAATAACATACGTCCCTGTCTTACTTTCTGCTCAGTTTACGCCTCCTACGACGTACATTGATCCCGAACATCTATCGATCTGCCTGCCGGTATTAGTTGTTTGTGTTTGCTGTCAGCTGTCACTGTCCAAACCGGCTAGGCACGGCCGAAGAGGAGACCGTCGCAGTCGCCGGCGGCGGCGGAGCAACGGTGGAGGAGTGCAGCGAGGGCGGCGCCGGAGATGGAGAGCTTGCGAGGAGAGGGGCTGCGGGAAAGGGGGCGAAGTGGTGGCGCAGGAGGCGACGACGCGGCAGCGAAGGCAGACGGGGAAACGGGACGGCGGCGAGGAAGCGAGTTAGAGCTGCTCGATGGCTCTTGCATGAAGACGAAGGGAGATTTTTTCGAGGGATGCAGCGCTTCGGGAGGCTTCCGTTCCACCGTCACACGACACGTAGGCACCTGGGAGACGAGGCAGCGCGGTAGAAAACGATACCGTCCGATAGAAATCGAAGGGGTAACTTCTTTTCACTGACGTGGCCCCCATGGCCGGCCGCCGCACCCGCCCACTTTAAAGAACTTTAATTAATTAAAGAGAGTTATATGCTGATAGAATTTTTTAATATATACTAAGTCTAACGGGAAAATAAAGCAAGTACTCCTGAGGCTGCCATTGTTCAGTTTGGACTTAATCAATCCTAGAGTAATGTAGTAGCAAGCTGTATCTCAGCAATTAAGCACTCTTCTAGTTCTGTACGGCTAGTTTGGGGTCCACCCGGCACTGGTAAAGTATTCCTGTATTTCCTTCTGAAGATGGCTACTTGTGTGTTCCAACAAACACAGCCCTAGGGCAATTGACTCGTCATCTTATTTCTCTATTAGAGAAGTCCTCTGAAACCAAATTAATTCAGGACCTCATTTTGTTGGGTAATGAGGAGTGTCTAAAGGTGAATGGAGATAAAGATCCCATCAAATGTATGATAGAAAAACATGTTAATAAGTACACAAAAAGTTGAGTGAGGGCATGTGCCCCCTCCCCCCCCTCCACTATGTTGATATACTTTTGCTCTTCTACTGCCTACCATACGGTCAAGAAGAGTGAGGACTTACTCTGTCAAGGCTTCATAAACTGTGCCATAAGAGCCGTTTCCCAGGCACTTCCTTCTGTTTCAGGACTTGATATTCCTGCTGTAGGCGGCGGCCGTGTTGATCAGTGCCATCTTTCCACGATCATCGGTGATGATGTCTGCCGAGCCCCGCCAGTTCCCCAGTGCAGAAACCTCCAACACGATGTTGGCTTCGTCGTCACTGATCGTCGGCCAGTTGTTTTTGTTTGGGCTAATAAGAATATATCTAGCTCTAATGTAGAGGTAGCATAATGTTGCTCCTACAAGTAACGCTCCAGCTATAACAACGGGATAGAAAAACATACAATGCCAGACGGACATCGACCGATCAAGGGCTGCATGCATAGTTTGAGTGAGGGCATGTGCCCCCCCCCCATTTGATCCCTTAAAAAATGCTTCCACTAGATACCAGATACCAGATAGCAGGCCATCGTCCATCATTTTGACCTACAACACTCATGCATGACCTACATCACTCGTGGATGCATGCAACTTGGATATCGATCGTCCCCAAAACTGGGTCCAGCCGTTTCCTCAGCTCAGCGGTACGTACGTACGTGTTAAGTCAAATAGTTTTAAATTCCGCATAGCTAGCCCGCGCACGTGTTGTTGTACAAGTTATCAAGCAGTATATATACTTTCACCTATTATATATTTTGTAGAAAAAAGAATGATATACTTTCATGTGCTGCGAGTCCGACGGACCAAGATTCGACGAAAATTCTATAGGAAGGGAAGCGACGGTGTTGACTTGACGCCAGCCCCGTCATATGTCTTGTTGTCCGTCGACGCTGCCTCGCTGGTCTCGCATGCATGCACTTCCGCCAGGGGCGGGCCCACGATTTTGAACATGGGTATTCAAAATTTTGAATAACAGAAAAAATTTGTAAACGGCCTAAATTATTAATGCACACCATAAAATCGAGTACTAACATCATCTATTAATAAAATTACTTCAAATTTAAAGATATTTAACACAACATATCAAAACTTCAATGTCTAAAATAAATAGATGATAAAACAACCAACTCATAAGAAAACTTACAGCCTATAGATTCTTCCTCTTTCATGATTTGAACCTAAAATTCGTAATTACACAAGTTGCAGATGGCTCTCAATTCCTAAATTGCAATCCAAATTCGTAAATCACCGCTAGCAGTCTAATTTTCTAAATTTCTAGTGCTCTATGCTCTGCTGCAGTGCTTACCTTGCTCTGTGCGCGCTGGCTCAAAATGCAGGCGGGGCGGGTTGCGGACAGTCGCAAACCAACGAAGCTCGCCGCGAAACATTTCTGGCGGGTCTGTGACGGCCCGCCAACTTAATTTAGCAGCTGTACTCGTCTTGTGGACTTGGCGACAGACCCGCACAACCCGCATGCACCAGCAGTTCGCTTTGAGCTTTGCCTGCCAAATCAGCCCCAATAGCCGAATGAAACCATCTACCACTCGAATGCTTACGCCTCTCGCCCTCTCAACAACCCAGGCATCGCAAAAAATCCTCACCTCCGCCTTTCTAAAACGGATCAAACCATCCCCAAAAAAAATCCTGAAAATGAAAATTCTGCATTAAGCAAAATCATCAGCGCAGCAGGTATGGAATCCAAACGAGATACGCAGCATGCACGGATTCCAAACAAAAGCAGCAAGGGGCACCGGAAAAATCAGCAGCGCAGCAGCATCCTCCGATGCGCAGCAACAGGAGCCATGGATGCAGCTCGTGGAGGTCCCGCAGCCCCCAGGCGCGCGAGCACGCTGGGGGTGTCGTTCTGGCTTACTTCTTGCACACCACTCCGACGCCGTCGAGGCCGGTGGAGCACTTGACGCTGGCTAGCAACTCGTCGGAGGCAACGGCGAGCCCGTCAGCGCGGCCGCCGTGCGCGAACCGGGTCGTGGTGGACTGATGGAGGCAGCTCGGCGTCGGGCACACGAACAACCGCTTCGTGACGAGGAGTCAAGGAGGAAGGAGGAGGAGCTGACGGGCGGAAGGGAACGGCAGCGGCGGAAGGAGCGAGCGATAGGTCTTGCGGGTTCTTGCGGATGCGGTTTCCTGTCCAGCGGGCTTGGCATGGTGGCCTGTATTGATCGCAAAGTGCATGCAGCTGGGCCGCATACACCACGAAGGCCGTTTTTGCGGGCTCGTTTAAGAGCCCCCGCACTGGCCTCTCACCTTTGCTTGCCGAGACGCCGAGTGCTGGGCAGGTGCTTGCCGCTCGCTGCCGCCGGCAAGCCGTGCGCCCTTCCGCCCTTGGTGGCCTGCGCCGCCCTGCGCCCTTGCTGGCTCCCGCCCGCCCGTGCTGCCTGCTGGCTGGCCGCCGGCACCCCTGCCCTGCCCCTGCGCCCCGCGCCATGGCAGCCGCTAGCTGCTAGGGTTTCCTGCCGACGCGCCAGGCGCCGCGTGAGTCCGTGACGAGACGAGGACGGGAGTCGGGAGGGAGCGTCGGAGCTAGCAGGGGCAGAGGCAGGCCGCCAGGCGCAGATCAAATGCTACCGGTTAGCCACAATTTTCCAATACATTGTTATGAGAAATGCTACGATATTTAATGCCAAAATTTTTGCATCTCTAGCTAAGAAACTCGTGAGCTTAGATCACAGGTAGGAAAAAAATATAAATCATTAAAATCAACTTGACTGGTCATTGATCAATACACTTCCGGTGATTCTTGCTCTTGCTATGTGAACTGAGATAAACTCAAACAACTTGACTGGTCATCTTCTACAAAGTCACAAATCACAACTAATTCAATAGATCCAACTAGTAAATTTTCAGGGTCATGGAGATCTAAAAATGACCAAGCAGGCTTATAAACAGCCTTCCTAAATATAGTTATTTGTAGAGTTGCAATCAGTTGAGAGGGAAAAAAGATTTACAGGGTCATATATTTTATAGAACAAATATTTATTGAATCTGCCTGTAGTAGTCATAATACACATAATAATGCATATCCACCTTTTTTGAGCAACATATATAACAAGCTACTAGCTACTGCTGTCTATATAGACATGTGAGACATCAAACTTTACACGAGATTTACTTCACCAAAGAGAATTATGTGAGTTGACTACAGCACTAACTTAGCATCAAGCGGCCACAAAATTTTCCAAAAACATTAGCATGGAGACTACACAACAGTTTTGATAATACATGTTAAAAAATCAGTACACCCAGTTAAAAAATAATCTCAAGTTGTAGTTGTCGTAGGTGCGAGTGCGGTGTCGACGCCGGGAGTGTTTCTCAACAAAATGGATGGCGCAGTGCTTGCCGGCGACCAGAGCAGCAACATCCTCGCTCCATGTGTGGACCGGCATCCCCTCGATGCGGAGTCGCACATGGAACCTCAGCGTGGAAACCGTCGCATAGCGCTGCTCAGACCAAGGGGCGAAGTGGAACACTCTCCCTCTGCTGGACAGAGAGGGGAGGTTGAGCACCCACTGGTTGTCGCTGCGATGGTCGAAAATCACCAAGTACTGCTGAGGGTGATGCTTCACCACCTGCATGGCGTTGATGGGAATGCCGAGCTGGCAGGTGAGGGCGTCGGTGACGTGGTATGGCTTCGAATCATGGCTGTTGCCGTTGTGGGAGACAACAACCGCCTTGCCGATGAGGTGGTCTCTACGTCGCTTGATGGCTCCCGTGGCCGTGACAGCACACAACTCCTCCTCCATCAGTGCTAGCGTGAAATGCCTTCTGACCCGGAAGCTTGCCCCATCAGTGCCTGAAGACGCCTTCCTGTCAAGCGGAGGTCGAGTCACCTCCAAAGCCGGCGCGGGCGGCGCTGTAGTAACTCCGGTGTCCTGGATTGTAGCCGTTGCACCAGCTGGAGCCTGACCGAAGCTGGGGGTCATTACTTGCTGTTATGTCGATGGGTGCGGGGGGAGCTCGAGCCTGTCCAAAAGATCTTGGAGGACGGGATCCGGCAGAGGGGGAGTAACTTCCTTGATTGAATCTCGCTGTTGGCATACCTTGGACATTGATTGAATATCTTGGATCAGATTGAGCAGGAGGGGGACTGAATCCGCTTGAGACTCGCTGACCAGTGCCGCTGTGCTTGCCATGGCGACGCCCCCGCCGACGCTTCGCCTAGGTGAGAAGATGGTGAAGATCGACTCAACGTGATGCCCATGGATTTGTAGATCCTCGAATGGTGATGCTATATCCGGTGCTGGTTGACCTTGGATTGCGGGATTTGTGGCTGGATTTAGGGATTTTGTTGGTTTGGGTGGAGGGGAGGGGGGGAGGAGCCATGTCGCCCGGCCTTGCTATCCGTTGGGGAGTTCACCTCATGGACTGTTTAAGACATCATTTCTGGTGTCACCATCAATGATATACAATGTTTCAGACCTCATGGAAGAAACTGAACCCACTCAAACCCCAAACGAGAAGCGCTCTGATCCTATCGACAAGGTCACAGAATCAATCCAATCGTATGTATCCTGAACTGATTGCTTATAGTTCCTGGCTAACTTAAGTATGTTGAAATGAAGCGCAGTAGATACACATTATCTGATGCTAGAGTTATATTCATGCAGGAACCTCAAACTACATTTCGATACTCATGCTTTGACTAGGCACGGCCGAAGAGGAGACCGTCGCAGTCGCCGGCGGCGGCGGAGCAACGGTGGAGGAGTGCAGCGAGGGCGGCGCCGGAGATGGAGAGCTTGCGAGGAGAGGGGCTGCGGGAAAGGGGGCGAAGTGGTGGCGCAGGAGGCGACGACGCGGCAGCGAAGGCAGACGGGGAAACGGGACGGCGGCGAGGAAGCGAGTTAGAGCTGCTCGATGGTTCTTGCATGAAGACGAAGGGAGATTTTTTCGAGGGATGCAGCGCTTCGGGAGGCTTCCGTTCCACCGTCACACGACACGTAGGCACCTGGGAGACGAGGCAGCGCGG
>OAMR01000746.1:571201-584380 GCA_900205405.1 Echinochloa crus-galli | reverse complement strand
CGAATTTTTGTGGCTTACTTCACAGTAGAGCAATAAAACAAAAAAAGAAAAAGAAAAATATTGTCCTGAGAAGAAATAAACCACGGCCCATTTCGGCTCAAATGGTCCAGCTAATTCTGACCGTCCATCGCCGATCTCACGGCTGGAATCGCACCTCTGTAGTATAAAACAAGTGGAAACCCTAACTCTCTCTTCTCCCTCACCTCCTGCCGCCCGCCGCTCCGCTCCCCTCGTTTTGCTCGCGGCGACGATCCGCCGCCGCCCGCTCCATCTCCTTGCCTCCCCCAGCCCCTCCATGGCTCCGCCGCGAGCTCCCTCTCCTCGCCTCCCGCGTCTCCCTCAACGCCGCCGCTCCCTCTCCTCACCTCCACGCAACCCCAGGCGAGGGCGAGGGCGAGCGCCGCCGGATCCTATCCGTGCCGGATCCCCTCCTCCACTCCTCCATGGCTCGAGCGCCCTCGAGCACCCTCTCCGCGGCTGGCGTCGCCGGCCGCGGTTGCGGCGGCGGTCGTGGCGGCCGCACATGGGGCGGCTCCTTCGACGTGGATCTGGCACCGGTCTCCAAAAAGGGGCTCGCGCACCCTGCTCCGCCAGGCGTTGGGGCCGGGCGTCGCGACCGGGTGGAGATCCGCGCGAACCACTTCTTGCACTACGATGTGAGCTAGCCCACCCTCTTCCTCCATCTCCCCCGGTCTACTTGTTTGCGCTCGTATACATGCACGGCTGCTTAGATCCGTCATTTTGTATTCATGCCAGTGTGTGAATTAATGCCTTGTCTATGATATGCCTGAATTAATTTGGTAGCCTATGTTTGATCCGTCAGTCTACCCCTAGCTGCTCTTTTGCCTACTGAGCTCAGTGTCCTTACCCAATTCTGGGTGAGATGCAGCTTAAGCTAGATGGGAACTCCCTGTAAACTCCTGCTTCTGGTATTTCTTTTTTGTACTGTGTGAACTTGTAAAATACATATGCTTGGCAGATAGGACTTTATGAGATGGGGATATGAGCATTCCATTTCATGATGTTTCAGGCCATCTATTAAAATTTCAAGTGTAGCTGTACAAATTTGCTAAACTGGAAGTTAGAGCTCTTAAGTGAAGTCAAGTTCTAATGATGTGTATTTGATTCCCATGTACTGATGCCGTGCGACGGCGGATCGAGACGGGTCAACGTCTAATATTCCCATGTACTGATGCCTTGAGAAGTAACCCGCTTTTTTGAGAGCAAATATAAACATCTAATATTTGTAGGACATCTAATATTTTGGTCTGTTAATATAACATCTAATATTCGTTACCACATTTTGGTCTGCTAATATAACATCTAATATTTGTTACCACATTTTGGTCTGCTAATATAACATCTAATATTTGTTACCACATTTTGGTCTGCTAATATAACATCTAATATTTGTTACCACATTTTGGTCTGCTAATATAACATCTAATATTTGTTACCACATTTTGGTCTGCTAATATAACATCTAATATTTGTTACCACATTTTGGTCTGCTAATATAACATCTAATATTTGTTACCACATTTTGGTCTGCTAATATAACATCTAATATTTGTTAGCCCTTGTTACAGCTATGCTTTATATAGGAGATAAGAAGCAGGCTCAGCTTCACACAAAAAGGTTCAGAATATAAGATAAGCAAAGGTATATGTTGCATGATCTACTATTATGATGTGGGGATTGGAAATAAGAGTGCTGTTTGGGTTGGTTGTACTTGTACTAATCTGCAAAGGGCTGTTTATTTCGCACTGTTTTTATGTCTGTGAAATTAAGAAAATGATTTACTGCACTGATATTGCTGGGAGTTGATCAGCCCAACATTTTAATATAGCAAACAAGTTTAATACAACTTTTCAATATGCCATGTGTATTTACCCTTTGACATGGGAGAACCATTATGTACTCTATAATGATATGTTAATGTGGCCCTTTATTTGCTTTGAAGATTGAATGCACACATATTATTTTCCCTTAACCTGCAGTCAGCTAGGAAAAAGAGCATGCTGCATGTTCTAGGAACGTGATGTATTGTTTAGCATTTTGCCAGCCCTTTATTTTCCATGTTGATCTGCCTTTAGAAATAATGGTGAGGTCTGTGCTTTTTAAGCGCTAGCATCAAACTGCTTGGGGTAGCATGGATTTAGATAGGGAAGTGTGAATTTTCTCTTTTAAATTTGATTTATATCTGAATTTTTCCCTTTAAGCTACATATGTATAAAAAGAAACCAGTTGTATTGCTGCTGCGTTCATCTCAATCCAGAGTTTGTTCATCTTGTTTTATAAAATTTGATTGTGTGAACCATTGCAGTATGTCATGATAGCTTTATTCTTTTATAATGTATGCTGTCTAATTGTTTATAGTCATGAACTCATGATAGGGCGCGTTGCGCGCATCATGTTCTAGTATATAAACATGTGAAGCTGCTTTCTTGAACATGTGAAAACTGTTTCAACCAACATAGGTTTGACAGCTAACATTTGTTTCAGACCTCATGGAAGAAACTGAACCCACTCAAACCCCAAACGAGAAGCGCTCTGATCCTATCGACAAGGTCACAGAATCAATCCAATCGTATGTATCCTGAACTGATTGCTTATAGTTCCTGGCTAACTTAAGTATGTTGAAATGAAGCGCAGTAGATACACATTATCTGATGCTAGAGTTATATTCATGCAGGAACCTCAAACTACATTTCGATACTCATGCTTTGAACAGATGAAGAGATGATTCTGTAACAAATGGATCATGATAGATCTGAATGAAGATGTTTTTGTTGATTTATTATTTGATAACATCATTTAGGTATATTTGTGTTGTACAGTATATATCTGGGCTGTAAAACTATGTATTATTTGCTGAAATTCTGTGTATCTGGGCTGCAATGTGTACTATGATAAATGGGCTGAAAGTTTTCTGGGCTGTTATTGGGCTAAAATTTGACTTCATCTGTTATTGGGTAAATTTAAGATTTATTGTAATCATAGGGGTAGGGGGCACGTGGACCCCTTAATCACATATCTTATTCTTATGCATAGATTTTGTTGTGTTTCTTCAGGTATTAAGTTATAAACCCTAAACACAAGGGTGACATTGACATTATACCCGTTGCATGTAGGGTATGAAGACCCATCAACATGTCTAGAACACTACATCCTAGACTCCATATGTCTAACATAAAACCATGTGCATTGTATTGATATTATGCAAATATTTGGTTGCAGCATTGGGATGATCAAATTTAATTTAGTAAGTTTCTATGATATAAAATTACCACTTTGAGTTCTCTTAACTATATGTCACAAAGAGTCTTAAGTAATGAGTTCATGTACCTCATCAACAAGGGTGGGACAATCCCAAAAGTGAAGTAAAGCCTGCTAGTGTGTGTCCATTAACTATATGTCTCTCTTTCCTATGTTCATGTACCTAATCTCTTAACTATCTACCTCTTTTCTATGGTCCATCATAAAGCAAGTGCACTGTTTGGCACCAAGCTCAATTAAATGTAAAAGAATAACATGCCAATTCTCATCCCTGAAGACATAAATACATTGTATAAAAACCAAGAACCATCTTTATGAATATTTTATGAATATTGAACCTTTGGGAAAGCTTTGAGTTGCAAAAAACTAATTTTCCTTTTTTTCTATCAGGCCAGTCTTAGTGGGAGTGTCATAGACATTAAATTTGATAACATGTACCAATAGTATTATGAGAGAGAAAAGAAGAGGGTCGTAAAATGTGAGAGGAGTGTCATCACCGTGACCCTTCACTGGCACAGTTCTTAAGATTCCAGTCTAGGTAACTGTGTCGATGACCCTCCCACTGAGTCTAGGTAGTTAATTATGAAGTTTGTGCCCCCCTAAGTTCCGAACTCTGAAGTTGTACTTAGAGAGTCACAGTTGTTAATTCTCAAATCTCAACAGTCCACTGCTCAAAAAAAAAATCTCAACAGTCCATGAAAAAGGTTGACCAATCAACTATTCTGGTTGCCCCACCACCTGTTCAATTGAATCAGAATTAGGTCGCTGCTGCATCATGGGCGCACAGTCGCACTTGTCAGGCACCATGCATGATGAGCTGCATGAGCCACATCACCTCACCGGCAGCAAGTTTTGGGGGCAGATCTTAGTACTCCCTGAGTCTAAAAAAGAATACATCTCTTATTTTTCAAAAAGTCAAACACTTTCAAGTTTGATCAAATATTTTTTGCTATAAATAAATTTTGTATAAAAATATTCTATGATTAATCTGATGATACTTGTTTTGTATCGTAAGTGCTATTTTATATAAATTTGGTCCAACTTAGAATTGTTTGACCGCTTAAGAAGCGAGAGTTGTATTTTTTAAGACGAAGGGATTAGGAAGCAGGTCGAGCTATGTGGCGCCCCTGAGATTATATTGCCGGCATGTCATCTACTGCGGTAGGGACTTATGTTCACAGGCTATCTGTTACCATTCCACAGGGGTAATAATGTTATTTCTTACCAAGATAATTTGTTATCCAAATACCAGGAATACATGTATACTAAGACGGAGGGCGTATGTGAGTTTTATGTGCCATGCCGGACCCGATCCCGTTGATCCAGGAACTGAATAATGCAGTTGTGTAGAAACATCCCATTAACTCAGGTTCACACGAAGATGATGAGCCACCACTCTGGAGCGCCGCCGCAAACGAAGAGGCCATCGGCTTAGCGGTTCAAGCAGGCCATCGGCTGTTTCTACACAAGTGTGTCTGGGGTCGTACGTGCTGTTAGCTGGTGATCTTTGGGTACGTGACCAACCAAGCGAACAAGCCTCGATCGATCGAGCTCCATCGGCCGATCGAGCCGACGACGGCAATGCAATGCATGAGCTACACCTAGCAAGCAGGAGTTGATAGATCACATCATTTGCCACGCATATACGTGTAAACAGAAACCACCCGGCCTTCTCTCTATGTATGTGCCACGTACATATATAAGGATGATCAATGTGAGAATGAAGCATCGAATTGCATGCCACACGTACACCCAAAGGTGAGAGTTTGGAGGAAAACAACATCCCAGCAATGCAAGCTCCTACCGCCGCAACACCTACCCTCAATCCATGCCGCAGCCATGCACCTGTATCTAGATCATTATGACAGAGCAGCAGCTACTCGTGAACCAGTCCAGATGTAACTAGGCACGCACGAAATAAAGCCGATGCACGGGACGACCCATCACCAGATAGCAATGCATGGCTTACCCAGGGGTAGTTGGTGCTTCTGCAATATCATGGCATCGATCTTTCGCCAATCCATGGCCTCAAGCAGTGGCCGCCTGTTCGTCGGCGCACCAGAATCATGGTGGAAATCATCTGCATCGGAGTCGAACCTCGGGTCGATGTTGATGCAAGCATTTGGGCACAAGCGTGCGGAACATGAAGAAGCAAGCAACATAGAAATGAAGAGCATTCCAGTGCTATTCCTAGTAGTTGTTGATTGTGCCCTGGAGTCAGCATCAACAAGCACAGCATACCAGGCCAGTTCTTGAAGCTCATTATGTCGTCTCCCCACTGCATGTCTACACACCTACACCCTATCATAGAAATACATACATACAGTGCATAAAAACAAGAATCATGCACCTTTACGAAGATCGAAACTTTTGGTGGGATAAATTAACTTTGAGATGAAAAAAAATGCTTTTCGTTCCTATTGGTCATAGTCAAAGTCGTTAAGTTTGTGGCATCTGAGTACTGAACTCTGAAATTTGTAGTAAGTGTAATCAATTCTCAAATCTCGACAATTCGAGGATGGGAAACGTAGGACTACCCTGGTTGCCCCGCCATGCAACCTGTCCGATCGAGTCGCTCCATCAGACCATCACTAGGCCATGGCGGTGCCCTGCCACCGGCCTGCAGGGTCGCCGAGCTCCAGATCTTCTTGTTGGACCATCACACGCGCCTGCTCCTTCTTCCGTCCTTTGACGGCCCGTCGCCGCGAGGACCCGATGTACGTGCTGGCCACTCGAATCCTACGATGATGGTGAGGTTCCCCTTGCGGCGGATTCTGGTTGTTGGTTTTTGTGCAGGCACTGTTGTATACCCTTCCAAATTTGTATCTCTATCTTCAGGAAATAGGGAGGGTCATGAGCCATGCTCATGTCAACACGGTGGCTCGCAACCATGGCCATGATCAGGAGGGCTTGCCCGTTCGCCTAGCAACAATTGGTCGGCGAGGCTTCCATGTCATTTACTACCACCACCTCTGTTCATCCACTCAAGGCCAGCTACCACATCTCGACTTTACACATACTTGGTGCTGTCCACTGGTAGATGAATGTACAGGCGACACTGGGATGCTCATTTTGATAATCATTTCTCGTGTGCTTCTAGTTCAAACGTACAGTTCACGTATTCGTTAGAGATGATTAGTATTTTACGGTGCTTGTTTTTCTTGCTTGCATGTGTCTCGTATGGTGTGTTACTTGCTGCTTGCATTTTTGTGGTGCCGCCTAGTCATAGGAGTGGCATGGAAATATAGTATAATCAATGAAATGGAAAAGATGTGTGCCTCTCAGATGCAATAGATAAGCTGAGGAGTGGAGCTCTTCTATGGTGTAGAAATGGAGCTCCTTCCTTATATGGTATATTTGGTAGAAAAAAAACAGTGCACATATTATGCCCGTAACTGTTGAATGGGTTTTGTTTCCATGAAGCACCCAAACAAGAGAGCGAATTGAACACTACTCGAAACGAATTAATGCTACACCCGATGCATCTATTTAAGTTATTGGGAGAAACCTGTGTGATGCAAGCTTCAGCGCAGAAGATGGTCAATCAAGCAATGGGCGGAGTACCGAGTACGTGATTTTATTTGCCCGGTTGAACGTCGCCATAACGCATGCGTCAACATGTTTGCACGACGCACTACTGCTTCGGCCGTCTTCAATTCGATCACTTCTAGCTGCATGTTACCTATACAGTCATCAAACCTAGCATTCAAGCTCCTCAAGCAAGCATATGCATGTACAACACCTGCAACTCAGTCACGTAGATGGAGCTCCCTGTGGAACGGCCGGTCACTTGGAACACATGACAAAACACAATTTTTTTTAAAAGGGAAGCTTTATTGATCTTAGACAATTACATCGAGATGATACAATTATATAAGATCCAACCCGGCCTCTGCATAACTAAGATGCACACAGCCAATTAAAAAAAACAAAAAATGAGAGCACCATGACCTAACAAACTACCACAAGCGTCTTCATCTTCATCCGCATCACAAACCAAAACGACTCTTGGACTATGGAGTAGGCTCCCTATACAACGCCTCCAACGAGGAAACGACACACGCACATGCCGACATTGTAATGACCCAACCAATTAAGGCCAGATCAAACGTTTTCACGAGGGAGTAATTCATCATAATCCAAAATAATGCCTTTTCAACAAGGTCATTGCCAGGTTCAACCAATTAAGGTCAGACCTAGGAATTTCTTCCCGGAACCAATGAATTAGTAGCAATTACCACCACGACCAAATCACACCGTGTTGCTTCCCCCTTCTTACCCGGCCAATGCTTCCATATAGACCAGCCCTGACCCACTTTAAACGGCCACAAACTCCAAATCCGGTTCGTAACCTGAGATACCATGCTGCAAAGTATCCGCTGGGTACCCGTGCATAATCCATCAGGAATAAATTGCAGATGAAATCCGTCTTCGAGTAAGAGAATCCGCAAACGAAGCCAAGATGACTCATGTCTCTTGATCTGTATGAAAAGAAATGGCGAAATTGAAGATATCCTCACCATATGTAGTTGCAAAGTCCGGCACTAGTCCTTCCATCGTGAAGCCTGGGGGCCTGACCGCCGGAAGGCCGAGTTCCCCCTCCTCCATCCACTGCCGGCGACTAGCACCAGCGTAAGCGCCGGTGACGTCTGACCGGCCAAGCCGCTCGCCGTCGCATCAGCCGGGGGACGGCAGATCCGGACTTGGGGGCACCGGATCCGGCCGTCTGCCGTCCGCAGCCGTCCCCCGGCCACCAGGTTCGTCGCCGCCGCTTGTGGCCGCCTTCCTCCATGCGTAGCCACGGCAGCCGACGAGATGAAGCCGCCCCGCCGCCGCCGCCGTCGCAGGCCAGCGGGCTTCCGCTGCCCCACTCTGGCGGCGGCGAGGAGAGAGGGGGGTGGCAGTGCTCGCCATGGCAACAACCACGTACAGAATTGAAGGACAAGCGTCCAGCTGCCACGGACAGCGCTATGGTGAGCAGCAGAGACGAGGAAGAAATCAAGGTGATCGAATGATCCCATCGAAGATGGGAGAACTAATTTAGGGCCACGCGCGCCACTACGCCATGCCCCATTTTCCTGCCGGTGCAGGCATGCGTCGCGGATGATCCATCTGCATTGTGGAACGCCCTGAGCAGATGATTCGTGATTAGAAATCTACCGGACGAATTAACGAAATATGATCGCGATCTATTAGTTCAGGGTAGCAAAACAGCAGCAGAGAACGGCAAGGTAAGGCAGTAAGGGTACGTGCACACCAGCTAGCATTTCAAGCTGTAATGATCTTTGGTGCACAAAAACGGTAATTTCTTAACATATTATTTTGTTGTATGAGCCCGAACTGGTTCTTCATGTTATTTTAAGGAATCGAGTGATAAGTAGAGGGAGTCATGCTAAAGAGTTGATGGAGTACGAGGTATTATTTTTGTTTCCTTATAATTGTGATGACCATTTGCCCATAACACCATACCATTCTACCAGGTTATTGATGCTGTGTACTCTCATGTTATTGTGCCATCACAACAAACTAGAGGAGTTTTAAGTTTTTTAGTATGAGATTTACAAGACAATTTTACGACAAGTAACTACTTATCATGTAGGAACGAACTTCAATGTAGATTGATAACAGGATTGTGCTGGCAATTGATTTATTAATTTTTCAGCAAATTGCAGTTTCTAATTACATCTGACTTCTTTTGTCTAGATAACATCCCAGACATAATTAACATTACTTGTGTGTTTGGCCTTTGTGTTTCCATTAGTAATCAGTGATGAAAGCCACTAAACAAGATGGTCTGCAACAAATTACATACTACCTCTACTATTTTGATTTGAATTGGTAGGGAAAATAGCCGATGTTGGATTCAGGTGTTTTAACAGGTAATTACTTCTGTTATTTAGCATGCCTTCTTGATGTCACATGCCTCAATCGATATATATTATTTTTCTTAGCATGCTGGATCTCAGATGCAATGAATAAATGATTTTAGTAACTTAGTTTCTTAAGATTTCAATTACTCTACTAGTTTTCTTAAATTTGCCTATAAGAAAGTAAACTTCTACTCCCTCCGTTCTGGAAAACCTGACGTTTAGGACAAGATTTGGGTCAAACATTGGGAATATAAATCACCAATAACTTTTAAATTGTTAAGTTTACAAATATAAAAACTATATGAATAGATTTGTCTTGAAAAATACTTTCATAAAGTATACATATATAACTCTTTGATAAATATTTTTTATAATAATAAGATGTCAAAGTTATATTTTAGAGACCGTGTCGCTGTCCTAAACGTCAAATTTTTCAGAACGGAGGGAGTACATCTGCAAGCAGTACGCGATCTTTTGACAACTGGTTTATTAGTGTATCATGTTAGCACTAAAGCCTGCAGGAATAGCTTATGTGGGGGTCAACTTTCTGTGTCTGTTGAAATATTTTGAATATGAACCTTTGTGAATGCTTTTGAGTTGCAAAAAAAATGATTTTCCACCTATGTTCGATCGAATTATAATTAGGTCGCTGCATCACGGGTCCAGTGGCCACTACAATGTCATAGGCAGCATACAAGATGGACCGCCACTCTGGAGCGCCGCCGGGCGCACACGAAGAGGACCGTCCTGCTTCTTTCCTCTGCTTCACGGATCAAGCCAGCAATCGGGATGTTTCTGCACAAGTGTGTCTGGGATCCTGTTGTTAACTGGTGATCTTTGGGTACGTGGCCAAGCAAGAGCGAGCAGGCCTCGATCCTCTGCTTCTACTGAACCACCTTCGCATTCTGATAGCTTCTGCAGTATGTACCTGGGCATCACGTGATGGGAGTGCCTGATGAATATGGAGTTTTCTGGTAAAAAATTGATGCAATATATATAGAAATCACCAAATAAATTGACGCGGCATGCATGTGTGCTCCGGCGGCCGATCGAGCCGACGACGGCAATGCAATAATGCATGAGCTACCTAGCAAGTAGGCATAGATAGATCACATCATTTGCCACGCATAAACAACCACCCTTCTCTCCCTATATAAGCTATATTTACAACTCTTGAAGGATGACCAGTATGCATGAGAATGAAGCATCGAATTGCCACACACCCAAAAGTGTGAGAGTTTGGAGGAAAACAACATGCCAGCAATACAAGCTCCGACCGCCGCAGCACCTACCCTCAATCACGGCCACAACCGCAAAAGCGTCGCTAGATTCTTTGGAGAAAGCAGCAGCTACTTGTCAACCAGTTTAGAGCTAACTAGGCACGCCCGAAACAAAACCGATGCATGAGACGATCCATCACCGCCCAGCGATACACGGCTTACCCAGGGGTGCTTCGTGCTTGTGCTATATCATGGCATCGATCTTTCTCAAACCCACGGCCTGCGGCAGTGCCTGTTCGTTGGTGCACCGGAATTGCCGGCGGTACCGACGAGAACTAACATACTGGCGCGGAGCCATGTCGGATGTGTTGCCGTTGGCATCCAAGTCTTATGCGGGCGGTCCGGTGCTACCCTAGCTACCTCTGTGTGAGTGTCATGACCAAGAAGGCTGGTAAGCGGCAGAAGCGCCTCATGCAGCGTGAAGCAAGGAGAAGTATGAATGTTTAAAGTCAACAGTGTGTGAGTGGGATTAAGCATTTGGTAATTTAGTTAATCAATAACTGTAATGGGCC
This sequence comes from Echinochloa crus-galli, assembly GCA_900205405.1. Taxonomy (NCBI): domain Eukaryota; kingdom Viridiplantae; phylum Streptophyta; class Magnoliopsida; order Poales; family Poaceae; genus Echinochloa; species Echinochloa crus-galli. The sequence goes on along the minus strand of OAMR01000746.1, from coordinate 573,439 downwards.
AGTTGGGCCATATTCGTTGAGTTGGCCCTTTGTGCCAGGTCAGCTATAGGCTGATGAGCTCTGGTGAATGGCGTATATAACCATCACCATCTCATGTATTGGAGGATCATCATCTAGAAAGAAAACTCTGTATGGTCCGTTTCTTCTTTCCCGCAGCTTTCCTCTGCGTATTCTTCTCCTCCCAGATCCCTGCTATCCTAATTCCTATTCCCCTTCTAGATCAGTACCGAAATATAACAACTAAAGCTCAATTGATGTGCATTACGACCTTTGCCGTGTGCATTATAGTCTTTGTCGTGTGCCGCCGGCACACGGCAAACAGCCGGAATCCGGTAGTGGTGGACGGGCGGACGCCAGCTTGCGACGACGAGCGGCCCCACGGCCAAACTCGGCAGTCAGTGGCGCCCCAATCCCTGCGGCATGGTTTTATCTCCTTGGTGCACGATTTGCTCCCCGTGTTCTCGCCGGTGCTGGTTAATTTTTTATCTTTCATTTTCTCTCCTTGTTCCTACTGCTTGCTTTCTATATTGAATTTTATCTCCCCTGTTTCTAGCCTTACTAGCAAATAGGCCCGTGCGTTGCAACGGGTATAACTGGGGAAAAAATCTCAGATACAAAAACCTCAAAGTAACTGATTTTCTCGATTATTTCTTACTTGAAACAACTTGGAGTTCTTATTTGGAGTGTTGCGCCGTATCGCACAACTTGCTTTTTCATGGTTTCTCTTTGCATTTTATTTTAGGCACATGTCATGTTTGTATAAAGATTACTCTGACTTCATTGAGGATATTGGGTCCACACACCAATAAGATTGGTGATAATTTTGTTTTGCTCAAGAGCTTCACAAAGCTTTTTTTAAGTAATTCATCCTTTTGCTGATTACATGACTATGCATACTGGTTTTTTTCTTACTGCCTCTTACGTTCTTTAGATTTGATTGTTTTTCGGTTATATATAATCTGTCGAATAAATGTCTTTCAACATTAAATGGTGAATTATTTATCAGCTTCACATGTCATCTCTCATCTCAAATACGATCGAGCACGAACTCATTCTCTCATGTTGAGATCGAATGCAATGTAGAAATTACTATTTTTTTGAGAGTAGCTACCAGCTGTTTGATCGCCGTGCCGCGTGCATGCGGCTCTCACCATGCATGCACAACTACGCCGCACTCACAGCGTGTGCCATCCGTCGGCGCACCAAGCAGGTTCTCGCCAAGACGTACGCCGCGCTACAATCACCACCTGAGTCCAACAAATTAAGAAACAACAGGTCCTATAACATTTTAAACTCTAAAGTCTAGATACAAAAATGCCTTCCTTAAGGGTTAAGATCTTGCAAAGAAACAATATTGTAGTTTTGGCATTCATCCTCGGTGGCAGTTTTAGCATTCGGTGTGAAGCCACAAAAACCCCTTACACTTGTGAGTTAAGTTTTCATAACAATTTACAATTTTGTCATTTATCTTTGCATGGAACATGGTTGTCTTATTGTCTATGATAGAAAAGCAAACACACCCTTAATCCGCAGACTACTCATGATAATTTTGATATTTAGCCATATAGACCCTTATAAAGAGTGGTGGCAGTTTTAACATGTAGCTCGGAGAAATATGAGTCTGCATATTAAAAAAATACCTTGCTTAATGGTTAAGGTCCTGCAAAAAACAACAAGTACAATTTTATCATTTACCTTTACCGGCAGCTTTATCATTTAGCCCACAGATCATCCGAGATGGTTTTAGTATTTATTAGCTAAAAAACATAACTCTTGAAAAAGAATAGTGGCAATTTGGCATTTTAGCCTGCAAAAAAATGCAGGGTATTTTTGGTGTTTATAGCAAAAATAAATCATTACTTATGGGTTAAGGTTTCGTAAAAGAATCTAGATATATTCTTGTATTAAACCCACCCAAAAATCCTACACCTCTACTTATTAGACTGTGTGCTAAAACTCTCCCACCCACTGCTAGCTACAACCAAATCATCTCCTTCACCACTCCGAGTCGCGGCAATGGCGGGTGATCAGGCCGTCGCCGACGCCGTGAGGGACCAGGCGGCGCTGTGCCTGCTCCTCCTCCGTCACCTCGGAAGCCTCGACAAGGGAACCATACCCACCACCAACCTCGCCTTCTCGCCGGCCTCCTTCCACGCCGTGCTCTCCCTCCTCGCCGCCGGCGCCTCGGGCGCCACGCGCGACCAGATCGTCGCCTTCCTCGGCGCCGCCGGCGCCGCG
>OAMR01000746.1:545255-559110 GCA_900205405.1 Echinochloa crus-galli | reverse complement strand
GTCGTCCCCCCCTCCCCCGCCGGCGGCCCTTCTCCCTGTCTTTGTGATATTTTTTTACTGGAGTTGAAGAACATTCTGGCAGGCCGGAGAGATTACCACACAGACCCTTGTTGTGGAGGAACCATTCGACTGAGGCATTCCCGAAGAGTTGTCCAGTGGGAAGAGGCCCTTCCAAGTTATTGTATGACACATCAAGTCTTGACAGACTAGTCATGCTACCAATGGAGGAAGGAATACTTCCATTGAATTGATTCTGGGAGAGGTTTAGGACCTCCAACACCACCAAGTTTCCGAGTTCCGCAGGTAGGTTGCCAGTGAGTTTGTTGTTGCTGACATCCAACACAATCTGTAGCCCTCTTAGATTACCAATACTCACTGGCAGATCTCCACTCAAGCTGTTGTTATTAATCATTAAAGATATTAGCTTAGTACAACTCCCAAGCTCTTGTGGTATTGGGCCACTCAGCTTATTTGAAGATATATCGAGATACTGCAAACTTCTCAGGTTACCAAATTCAGGTGGTATATGACCTGAAAATTGGTTTTGGGATAAATTGAGTTGGTACAGGTTGGCAAGATTGCTTAATTCTGGTGGTATGTTGCCAGTTAATTTGTTGGTGTGGATAATGAGTACCTCCAATTCTTTAAGGTTTGAAAACTCACTGGGCAGGCTTCCAGTGATCGCGTTCTCTTCCATGGAGAAAAAGGTTAAATTGATGTTCGAAGCCCAGTAAAGGGTACCGATTCTACTGTCCTGGTCGCTCAACTAAGTTTGTAGAGACCAGACAGGCTGTGTTCTTAGAAGATTCAGGAATTAGTGGAACACAGAGGGATATAAGTCTCGAAGAACTACGAGTTGAGCTTCCCGATTCAGTAGTTCCAGAGCCTACGATGGTATTTCAGTTTGTACCACCAGTTATTCCTCCAGTAAGCAGCACTGTGACAACTACAGGGACTCCGCCAGTTCCAGAGGTTCAGGCGCCAGTCCCAGAGGCTCAGGCGCAACCTGTGCCATTAGCACAGCCTCAACCCAATCCTGAACCAGTTAAACCTTTGAGAAGGTCAACTCGGACCAGGAGACGGGCTCTTCCCGACATATATGAGACATATTTAAGTGAAGAAATGTATGATGTTGGGAAGATTAGTGACCCTGTCTCATTCAGAGAGGCAGTAGAAAGTGAGAATTCCACTAAATGGATTGAAGCCATGGAAGATGAGTTAAAGTCTATGAGTTCTAATAAGGTTTGGGATTTAGTAGAAATTCCTGATGGAGTCAAACCAGTAGGCTGTAAATGGGTCTACAAGACGAAATGTGATTCCAAAGGGAAGGTCGAACGATTCAAAGCTAGTAAGAGATTCGGATTTAGGGAAAATGATGCAGATAGATGCATCTACATTAAGGAAAAGGGTGGTAAATTAATAATCCTAGTACTATATGTCGATGACATATTGTTAGCATGCAACGATAAGAATATGTTGTGTGAAACTAAGAAGTTCTTCTCATCTCATTTTGATATTGAGGATCTCGGTGAAGCCTCGTATGTACTTGGCATTGAGATACACCGAGACAGAGCCCGAGGAGCACTAGGGTTGTCTCAGAAAGCTTACATTGAGAAAATGCTTAAGAGATATAATCTTGATAAGTGTAGCGCATCACCTGTTCCGTTACAAAAGGGCGATAAGTTGAATGGAAGTCAGTGCCCTAAGAATGAGTTAGAAAGAAGTAAGATGCACGACATTCCATATGCATCAGCTGTTGGCAGCTTGATGTATGCACAAGTCTGTACAGTCCGCAGTTTTCTTTTGCGCAAACGATAAACTAAGTAGTGCTTCTAAGCACATTGATCTTAAGTATCGTGTCGTGAAAGATAGAAACCGGGACAATACCATTAAGATTGTACATATAAGTACTACTGAGAATATAGCGGATCCGCTTACAAAAGGTCTACCACCGCACCTCTTTCAGAAGCATGTCCTAGGCATGGGTCTGTTGGGTAGCCTGGATCATGTCCCGGTTCAGGGCCATTAATCTCCCCAAATAAGAGTAATAGTTCTGACAAAGTTTATTAGTGAGACTATGGGTAATGTTGTCCCAGTATGCTGTTACGCTGCTGATAACACATTGGCCTGGTACTTGCTAATTTACTGAGGAGGAATTATAGTTTAAGTTAAGTTTTTAGTTTAAGTTAGTGACTGAACAGTCATTAGTTAAGTTTAAGTTATTGACCTTCGGTCAAGGGGGAGAATGTTGGATGTTTTAGTTTGACCTTGGTCAACAATAAACCAATGACTTAGAGGGGATTTCCATCACCCCTAAAAGGACTCGGATCTTATCCCGAGTCCATTTTTCGCCGTGATCGGGAGGCGAAACCTAAGCCCATTAGGCTCGGCCCCCAGCCTACAGCGCGACCTATAAGTATAGGGTCAACCCTCAGGGTTCCTTGGTACTTATTCAACCTAAGTAAACTTGTGTTCTACACGTAGTCCACCCAACCGATCTGTTAGCGCGCTGGAAGGCTCGGAAGCTCGAGCACCACGCCCGGGGCAGTGCCGGTGGAGACCAGAAGGCCGCCGCTACCCCGAGAAGACGCTCAAGGAGCGTCTACGCTACATCCCCGACTCTACTCACGCCATCGACTTCGTGACCTCTACACCGACGACGATGGACGCCAACGCCGCCGGTATAAGCCGAACCATCTCATGTTTATCCGCATTAGTTAAGTTAGATGTGATCTTGTTAGACTAGATGATCCTGTTTTAAGTCTGTTAAGCTAAAGCAGATCGTTTTGATCTAACAGCATGGTACGTACGTAGTATACACTTTCAATCCAACAGACTGCTTTAAACACAAGTTGTTCTTGTTCTAAGGAAAAAAAAAAGCTCGATCAACTCATCAATGTTCAAGTATACAATATCATCACACAGTTGATTCAAGCGCATTTCTTTCCACAACCATGCATGCATATCGCACAAAATGTCAATTATTTGGCCATGCCGATACTTGGGCAGTGAGATTCTTTTTCCTCCCTCAAAAGTTTATACTCACAAGTCACCACCCAGGTGGAGGATTATAACAGTCCCATAATCTTACCTCATCTATTTTTTTTTAATTCTAGCGTCGAACATTTCCTTTTACTCATGGAACATTTTATATATTTCCACACCTAGCTAGAAAATGCTTCTCGCAACTCTGTTTTATACATCCACCTCCTCTCTTTCTTTTACACCTTTTATCGTTTTCAACATTTTTTTACTTGTACGTTTTTATGTGTGTAAAAAGTAATGTTCTACGAGTAAAAAAGATTCCATTTGAATTAGGGAGATGGGTGGCACGCGATTGCTAATCTCCACTTATTATAAAACACTGTAAAGAGCACGGTGGAATATAACAGGACACAAGAGATAGGGTGTTTATTAATCTGTTACGAGCTCTTCTGCCACCAGCTAGTTGCTCAGCTCTTGCACTCGTAACACGTACACTTGTGGACGGGCAGGAGGCTTAAACTCAGTACTCATTTACTCCATGCACCATACATATGTCATTTATCGATCCTCCACATGTGTGAACTTAGCTTTACGCGAGAGGGAAAGAGAGGAGACACGTCTGAAAAAGCTCGATCAACTCATCAAAGGTTCAAGTAAATATGTGTGAGAGCTGAGGAGTCCAAAACTAAAATGTGTGTGTCTACGTATTTTTAGTCTGACGAACCATCCAGCACGCCAATGTCCGGTTCAAAATACCATCAGGAGCTCGTCACGTAAGGTACTTTCGTCAACACAGGTTGTCAAACTTTATTTTGTCCACTTCCACATAATTGGCGTCCGTCTTTCTTGTACTGTACGTAATTATATTAGGCCAGTCTCAGTGCAACGTTTCATCGCACAGTTATCTAAACTAAAAACTAGGTAACTATGCTAGAAAAGTTTCATGGTGATGAAACTTCACTCACATCCCATAAAACTCTCCACTCTCTCCTCTGCCACATCAGCACATTAACTGTCATGAAACTCCCATGAAATCCTCACTGAAACTGGCCTTAGCTCCTCTCGTTCCAATTTCGATTGGTTGATCTTGATTGCATCTACCATCAGGGACTACCACAATTAAACATAAATGATAAATGATAAATGTTGTCAGCCATAAGGAAGTAAATTAGTCTGCTTTGATAGCTTGAGGAGGTCAACTAAACTTTATAAGTCTGATATTTTTCAAAACGGCCTTTCTTATAAAACATATGCAATTAAAAATAGTAAAATATTTTTCAAGCTTAAAAATTAATAGAAAATTCGTTTTATCTCAAAATGTATAAAACAAGTTTTATAATTTTTTTCTAAATTCACGCTCTACTCATAATTGTAGTGTTTTTTAGCTAAAAAATAATCAAAACATGATCATATAATGTCAAAATAACTCATAATCACGCGCTATAAGAGTATAGCATGATTTTAGAAAAAAATAAAAATAATATGAGCTAAAACAAATTTTATATTGATTTTCTAAGATTGAATTAGATTTTAGAACTTTTAATTATAATTTTTGTAAGAAAAACATTTTTTGATATTTAGTCTAGTTTATCCTCTTGAACTACCAAAGCGGATCAATTTACGGCCTCTATGGATGATGTGGTGCAATGTTGGATGCCAAACGTGGTGCCACATCAACGAAAACCAGTAAAGGGTGTAAATTGGACGGTTTAAAAAGTTGAAGGGTGTCGAATATATGATTTTGCAGTTGAGGGTTGGAAATCGAATAGCATTGATAGTTGAGGGGCGTGGAATAGAGTTTTTCCTTATTCGATACCGCGTCGGCCCATGGCCTTGGGCCCGAAACCCACTCACGCGCGGCGGCTTCAAGTACGCGCAATTCATTCTCCCCACTAGCAAACCCTAATTCCCATTTGAGTAAAATGAACCATTAGCCCATCAACTTGTAGCGTAGTGTCAGATAGGTCCATGAACTTAGAAACCGCACATCCAGCCCCTCGAACTTGCGAACCCGTTCACCGCAGGTCCAGTCCGGTTTTGCATGGCACTGTGCGACGCCGGATTGCTATAGTAACGGCGGTTTTGTTTTTTTCTTTTTTTAATTTATTTCGGCTGAATCTTCGAAAAATCAGAACTCTTCGATACGACATCGGATGAAGATGATTTTTATGTGAAACTTGTAGCCCTCGACGAGATCTACAACTTTCTAGTTTTGAACTTTTCATTGGACGATGTTAAGGTACTCAAAAAATTATATAAAATTATATCACCATAATAATCGCGTACTTTTGTTTGTCGCATTAAAAAATTAATATTTTTTTTGTTTGTTGTCAAATGAAGACACTTTGTATACCAAAATTAATATATTTTGAGCACCTTTACAACGTTAAATGAAAAAATTCAAAACTAAAAAGTTGTAGATCTCATCGAGGGCTACAATTTTCATATAAAAATCATCTTCATCCGATGTCGTATCGAAGAGTTATGATTTTTCGAAGATTCAGCCGAAATAAATTAAAAAAGGAAAAAACAAAACCGCCGTTACTGTAGCAATCCGGCGTTGCACAGTGACATGCAAAACCGGACTGGACCTGCGGTGAACGGGTTCGCAAGTTTGAGGGACTGGATGTGCGGTTTCTAAGTTTCATGAACCTATCTGACACTACGCTAAAAGTTGATGGGCTAATGTGCATTTTACTCTTCCCTTTTCTTCCCTGTCGCCGCCGCCGACGCATCCGCTTCCGCCGATCCGAGGCAGGCAACCCCGTCGCCGAGGGATCCACTTCCGCCGATCTGAGTCAGGCAACCATGGCAAGCAGCCGACCAGCCGAAAGAAAAGGCGGTGCCATGGGCTCCATCCCCCACTCAGCGCACCGGCGGAGCCGGTGTCTGATAAAGCTGCTGCCTTCCTCCGCAACTACGACATCCCTGGCATCATTGACATGATGTCTAACTATCTTCATTGCTCGATTGACGACCAGCTTGAAGCCTTCAAAACGGTTCGTTCAATTGCTCCTCTTTCCTGTCTAGATTATGCTCCTTTCGGATTTTAAGCTTTGATTTATCCGACGCGTGGATGGCGAGTGTAGTGGTGAGAGTTCGGGTTCACCCATTCCCTAGCCTTAGGCCTTGTTCTGTTAATCTCCTACCTAAGGCTTCGTTTGGATAATAATTGGATACTTAATAATCCCCTCCAAGATATACATATTAGGATGGATTGGTAGGGAGGGATATTTGTTCAATTTTTCACCTCGATCCATGAGAGATCGGGTTTATCGAAACTATTCAATACCATCCCAATCCGGGATCAGCCGAACAAGATCTCAAAGGGAAGGGAGGGAAATTCCGAACAAGAGGGCTGTCTCAGCAGTGAGGGAGGGAAAATTGATTGCTGCGCCGTGGGGCTGCGCTGGAGGGGATGCCCAGACGTTGGGCCAGCTGGAGGTCGCAATTAATCATGTCTTGGAGGCGGGTGACTGAAATATCTGTTGTTATCAGCTATTTGAAATCCAATCGAACCTAACCTGTGCTTTACCTTTAGTTGTTGCACTCATGTGTTACCTGTAATAAAAATACTAACATACACCCCCTTAATATGTATTCAGAATATGGAATTGTTCAGGAAGCGTATCCCCAAGGAAGAGGGCGAGGAGGATGAAGATGAGGAGTGTGGCAAGGGCGAGGGCGAGGAGGAGGAGGATGACGAGGACGAGGACGAAGTTGAGGAGGACAAGAGGGGGGAAGATGTGGAGACACTGATGGTAATAGCAGTTTAATTGAATGCCATATGTTAAAAATACCAGAACTAGTGCTGACAGAAGTTATTAGATCGTAGTTGATCTTCTCAGTGGTCTTAATTAGTGCTTCTGACTAAGCCTTATACCATCAATTGTTATTGGTTGACGGTTGACAACAATGAGCTTGCATCTGATGGATAACATCAGGTCCCTAATGAAGGTGAACGTGAGTGCAAGAAGCCAAGATTAGCAGAGGGCTTTGGGTGCCAGGGAGAATCTGAGGCTGTCAATTAATCAGTAATGAGTTTTGTGTGAACACTTCTTCATTGTTCTGGTGAATGTGTTCTTCTAGATCTAATTGTGTTTTTCTAGCTGTCGATTTTACTGTTTGTTCATGCCAATAGTCTGGATATGCTATTATCTTATGGTTGCATAGATTCAAATAAACATTCACTTTTCAATTTCATTAATGTTTCAAACTATCACCTGATCTTAAACATGTGATAGAGTAACTAGACTTGTTTTTTTCTTGAAACACAATCTGGAAAGTGTAGTGTTGCGATTGTATTGAGTCCATACGTGCAGTGGCGGACAGAAATCACTTTGACGCCTAGGGCCACTTGTCAAAGTGACTAGACTACCAAAACCCTTCCACATGACAATATAACGGTAATACGATACGATAGCGCACAAAGGCAACTAAAACCATATTTTGAGCATATCTCAATTCAAAGTTGAAGCGTACAATGAAATTTATTAAAAATTACAGAAAAGTAATGCATTACCTAACTAGTGTCAATTTGGTTAATCCTCGTCCTCGTCTACCATTTCTTCATCGATAGTAGGAAACGAAATTGAGCCTACACAAGTAGAAAGACATTCCAAAGAAATTAGGAAAGCAATATAAAAATAAATTAGTATAGAAATGATGAATGGCATGCGTAGCCCAGGATCAGAAATAATGTCACCATCATTAGGAACAACATTAGGATCATTGCTACAAGTACTAGTCATTCCCTCTGTTTCCGGTTCATCATTCACATTGGCATTGCTAGTTTCTCCTATTTCCCGTTCTACTGTGCCTAATGTTCCACCTGCATCCGGTTCCGGTTCTGATTGTTGCACAAAAGATGGGCCTGATGAAATTACCGGAGTAGGCGCCGGAGAAAAGAAAGATGCCAGCATCCTGCATCTCTTCTTCTCTGTACGTGTAGCTTTATTGTTTGAAGGTTGACAGTTTTTTTTTCTTTAAAAAAGAAAATAAGGCCCGGTTCTTCTAGCCTTTCTGTATATCTGTTAAATGGTATGGAGATGATTCTATCTGAATGAGAGCTGACATAATATGTGTATCATATTTGTATTTGTTAAAAAAGAGAGGAATTTACTACCTACCATAGTTGCAAGTGCGATGTTGTAACCTATTTGAGCAAAGTCAAAGTGATGATTACGCATTGTGAACTTTGTAGAAGGGTTGAACAAATATGTGATTAGGATAAGAGGTCTGTAAACCAAAAAATGAATTTGAAAGTCAAACATAAAAGTTACCCCTTTTGGAAATACTGATTGCTATTCTCTGATCTGTATCATGAAATTTGTGGGGACTCGCCGTAACCCCTGTAACCTGGACAGGGGTAATGGTAGAAGTGTTAAATTTTGGGAAGACAATTGGTTGGGTTCTTCAAGTTTAGCTATTCAGTTTTGGGAAATATACATCTTGGTTAATGAGAAAAATCAGACTGTTGCGAGTCTTTGGGATGGCTGCAATCTAAAATGTACTTTTAGGAGAACTGTGGATAATAGGCTTGAGGGTCTTTGGCTAGAGGTTGTCCAATTAGCTTCCACTATTTGCTTTACGGATGAGGAGGACAGCTTGATCTGGCAGTTTATTCCTCTCAATCCATTAATTTCAGAGGTATTGTCCCGGTTTTTGTGCCGTCGGTCTGGGGGTTGAAAATTCCCCCTCGAGTTCAGTTTTTTCTCTGGCTTGTGTCCAAGAACAAAGTGCTAACTAGAGATAATCTAGTTAAGAAGAAGAAAAAAATTAGAGGACGTCTCTTGTTTGTTCTGCACTGAAAAAGAGACTGTTGTCCATTTGTTTTTTGAGTGTGTGGTAGCAGCAAAACTTTAGTTGGTAGTCTCTGAAGTGTTAGGGTGTCGAGTAGGCCAAAATTTTGAAGCTGTTGCTACTTGTTGGATTAGTAACAAGAAGTTTACAGTAACTAATATGATCACTTCTGCGATTCTTTGGAGTATTTGGAAATTGAGAAATGCTTTGTGTTTTCAGAATCAGTTGTGGAAGAACCTGGAATTTTTGTTGCAAAAGGTGGTGGTGCTGGTTCAGAATTGGCTAATTCTGTGCCCAGTGGAAAAGAGAGAATCTGGAGGATATTATCTCAAGATTAAAGAGGCATGTAAACAGAGTAGAAAGGATCTCTTGGAGAGAAGTGGATTAGAAAAAAGTTTGAGTAAATTTCTGATGGACAGTTCTTGGGGCTCGGATGGTGCTGCTGTAGAAGAAGTCCCGGTGAAATGGAGAAGCTACTTTCAGACAGTTGATGATCAGACAGAGCCTGGGAAGACAGGGAGGTGGATGGACATTGGAAGACTGATCTGCCACAAAAGCTGAAGAAAGAGTAACGTGAGAAGACCGGGTTTCGTCGGTGGAAAGGAAGGAGTTGCTTTTGTCTGTCTTTTCTTTTAGCTGTGTCGTCGTTAGTTTCTGCTGGTTGTGTTGTTTTCTCCAGGTTGAGAGGGTGTGGTTCTGGTTAGGTGTGTGTGGCTAAGCCGTGTTCATTCTGGTTGGAGCCTGATACTCCTGGTTGTGTGCCGGCGTGGTTCCGCTGGGCCTTGATGTAAACGCTTAACGTTCCTTGGTCGTTTCAGTAAGACAGGGGCTTCAGCCCTTAAACTCTAAAAAAAAAGTTACCATAATGGCCGCAGTCGCCGTCGCTAGACGGAGAAGGTCTTGGCGGTGGCGACGGCGACCGGGAGCTGAAATCCGCGATGTTCCGAAAATGAATGATGGCTTTATATTGGAGCACACATTTCTCCCTAAGATATGGGCACACATTTCTCACGATGAATACCGTCTTCTCCCGTTGGATGCGCCAACTCCAGGCGTGTGCAGGAATTCCTTCGATCTCGATCGCAACGCGGTAGCGCAACTGCCGGACGGAAGCCCGGACCAACCGCGTCCATGGCCGGAAGAAGAGACGAATTCCGGCCGGCGCAACGGAACCCGCACGAAAGATGACGAGAAAGGCCTCCGGAGCGAACCGTCGGACCGAGAGCTGGTCGTCATTGACGCCGGGGAGGTCCACGACGGCGCGGCGCATGGCGTCTGTAGAGAGGCTTAGCCGACCAGCTGTCGCGCTTGCGAGGAGGGCGAAGCGGAGACGCTCCTCCTCAGTGTCCATCTCCGGTGAACGTGAGATGAAGCAAATTAACCTCGCGCTCAGGACGGCTCGCTGGCCTGGCAGCCCAGCGAAAGCTCCCCGTCGGGTCCTCCACGTCCTCGTCAGCTGACCGGCGCGGTGGTGAGGCAGACCCCGATGGCGACCCTGGTTGGTCGTCGTGCGTCCGAGCCCCCATGTGGCCTGGAACGCCGTAGGAGGTGTCGCGGCCATCCAGCAGCCATGAGGGGCGCGGGGATCCCCGATGAGCGACCTCGGCGTCGGTCATGATGAGGCGCCGGGCGGTCCCATGGCGGCCCGACCAGTGGGTGTCGGTGGAGAGGAATCCCTCGAGGCGCGGGGGTGGAGATGACGACCCGCAGCGCTCGCCGGCGGTGGCGAGGGGGTGCGACCGCGAGCAGCATGACCCCTGGGAGTTTGGGGGGAGTCTAGTCCTGACGGAGACGGAGCATGCGCCGGCCCCGGCCATCGCCGGACGTCGTCGAGCTCGCTGGGCTGCGGGGGCGCTTGCACTCCCGGCCGGGCCAGATGCCGGAATCCATGACACCGGAAGCACCTGGTGGGCAGGCGGCATTGAGCCACCAAGTGCTCGTAGGACAAGCAGTTCAGACAGCGGCAACGCGTGTCCGGGCGGCGGACGGGAAGCCATGAACCAACCGCGTCTGGCCGCGACGCCGTTGCCGGTGGCGGCCAGAGCAAGCACCGTCCTGCGGGCCGAGTCTGTCCACGACCTGACCTTGCGACGCGGGCGGAGTCGTCGACGTCCGCCGGCGCCGGGGTGGATGACGAGGGCCCTGCCTCTGCCTTGGCCGCCGCCATGACCGGCCTCAGTAGCGCGTCCCGGTAGAAGCATCAGAGTCGGGGAAGTCTTCCTGCCACCTGAGATGCTTACCCCTGCCGCTGGAGGTGCCGCCCGGGTAGAACGAGGGAGAGACAGGCGGTGGAGGGAGAGCGGCCCGGGAGTGCGACCTCCCAATCGAACCCAATGAAATCTCTAAACCCTAATCAACCGAATAATCCACGAAACCAGAGAATCGCAGGAGACCCGCGTCCGCGCAAAAGCACCACCAATAGCACGTCACGGAGGAATGTGAGGTACGGACGGGCAAGCCGCGGCGTCCCCGCAACTGAATCGGTGAGCGGCGGCGGCCGGTGGAGGCGGCGGTGTAGGGGGAGGGCTTTTTTGGTTCTGGCGCCCGAGTCGAGTCGGGTGAGTGCGTTGCGCCGTGATTAGTGCGACGGCACGCGTATGGACGCGTGTACTTGTACCTGCTTACTCATGATTATATTATTATTATTATACAATATAAAGTTTTAGGCATTGAATATTATTTTTAACATTTGGGACATCCTACGTATCTCTCAAGCAGGTACCTTAGAGCGAACTAGCGCATAGGTTATAGCAATAATTTGCATAGCATTAAATAAATTATTAAATCGAACTTTTAGTGTATGTAGTATTATATTAAATAAGAGAGACACGGGAGAAAAAAATTGGGTCTTTTATAAAAGGATAAAGTCCATTTTTGACCATTCAACTCTTATCTCAGTTTGGTTTTGACCACTGAACTTCAAAATTAGGAATCTTTGACCATCCAACTATCAAAACCTTTTAAATTTGGTCGTCAGGGCTGTTTTGATGGGTGGTTTTAATTTTTTATTTATAATTTAGTACTTAGATCTTAAAAATGATTATTACTTTTTGCTCGTGCCTCCGATTTAGGTGATTCTTGCGGTCACACGTTCATCTTTCAAAATAGTCTTTATACTATTTTATCACTATTTAATATATTATTTTCACTATTTAATATATTATTTTTATGTTGTTATGTAAAAACACTAATATAAGAAAAGTAAAACAAACGGTCAGAAAATCCATTGATTGCCCCGTGCAAGCAGCTCACGTAGAACGAGATAGCGAGCAACCAGAAGGGTGAGTGATGTTGCCTCCACTGCCTGCAATATGTTCGAGAAAATGTCTGTTTGCATTACCGTTGCTCATTTCCATCCAATCAACCTGATGTCTCTGTTTGCATGCCGTAGGCACCCTGCCATTGTCATTAGATTGTGATAAAGCCTTTAGCGTCTGCTAATTGCTTATCAAGATTCCTAGAGTTGTTTACTCTGAGCTCCAATTTTTATTTCTCGATTTCAATTTCTACGAAGAAGATGAGAAGCGACACTTTCTCAACTGACATGTATTTAGCCAAGATAAGGTTGTTTCAATTTGAAATTACTAGTAGCTTTTCACTGTTGCTTAGATATAATGCTTCTCTAACAAAATGCACATTGCCTGATATCATTGTACTCTAATAGTATTTAGTATACTGCTGCATTGCACTAGTGGTCCTCTAATCAGATAATAAGCATGGCCTTGCCATTCTTAGACCATGTACGGAGGAGGAAATGAAATTCACATTGCTACAATTTTAAATTATACGACCATTTAAAACTACTTTGGACTTGCAAGTTGCAACACTCCCAGAAGAAATGTTTCCCTTCCCCCAAAATCCTAGCTGATTGCAGCATTTATCAGATATGAACTGCAGTTAAGTACAGTATTATCATTATCACAGTAATTGTTGGTTTATGAATATTGTTTATAAATAATAGTTTGATGTAGATATATAACGGATTTCCATGTGTAAGTTTATAAAATTAAAAACCCACTTCCATTGATAATGTTTTTTCTATGACATGTAGGGGAAAAAGCAATATCCATGACTACTAAACAAGAAAGTGGGAAAAAGAGAAAAGATAAATCAAATTCTGAAATTTTATGCATATTAATATGTGTCCATTGTGGGTTCAATACTAGGATGCCACTATCAGCTATTGAAATCTACTCCACTGAGATATTACAACACACCCTAAAAAATATTGGAGTTCAATGTACTTGATTCTTCACAAAGGATGGCAGAAGACTAATAGAAATAGAGATTAATAGTTCCAAACATAACCACTAATAATTGCTTCTGTATCCATTTTTTGTTAGGCACCATTTCTTATATCTCCATTCCCTAGTAATGGAAATTAATATCTATCTGTACTCTTCATTTGCTTTTTATTTCGTTTGTGAGCAGGGGCTGAACTACGGACAACTCAATGTAGAGGAAGGACTCAGGCCCATGCCTTTCAGTTGATGCAGATGCAAATTGGCAATGAGTAGGTTTAATTTGAGGCTGCAGCAAGCTAGCAACTTAAGTGCAAAGTATGAATATCCAGAAGGGTAATGGAGCAGAGAGTCTGCCAACTAAAAGCTCCTTTTTCTTAATGTATTATAATTTTTAGATGAGTAATGAACGATCTCATCACTTTGTTGTAGCCAGTAGGTATTCAACTTTACTGCTTCATGTAAAAAGCAAACATGGATTCTCGAGTTATTGAACAATAAAACTCAATCATGCGCTATCATGCTGGTTACATTGGAAGGATGTTTTTTTTCCTCATCGAATACATGATCTTTAGTACCATTTAGTGGCAAAACCTTATGCTTACATATGCATTATTATCCTTCACAGCTTCCCATGTCCCATCATTTCAGAGATTGCAAAGTTCAAACTTGACATTATTCATGCATCGTCACCTGCAACTATGGTATTTTTATTTTAACAATCAAATCGTTAATTATCAAACATTTCTAATTATCTGCTACTGAATATATGTCTGAAGTACATTGCTCTTTCAGGTTTTTGGGGTTCAAACTGGAGTCAACCTTTT
>OAMR01000746.1:522557-543325 GCA_900205405.1 Echinochloa crus-galli | reverse complement strand
TTATCTATTGTGGTATTAACAAATGATAATTTAAATTTTAGTAACCAAGCATTTATGAAAAATAAAAATTTAGTAGACATAGATTTTATGTTCTATCTACAATAAACATTAACATATCCATTTTCCTTGGATATATACACATTTACCACCTGTTACACTTAAACTGAAAACATTCTACTATACCAGAAGCATCTCAGTTTCTCTAGCTACCTTCGAAAGAGCAAGTACAGATCAGGCATAGATTTTGATCAATGTAAACACGAAAGCTGTTGAACTGGCCATCTTTAAGAGAAAAAAAACAAAGCTACATCTTTAAAAACTACTTATAATATCTTAATTTAAACTAACATATAAATTCTGAGTCGCACAGCATCTCCAAGAGTGCCCAAAAAATAGAAACCCAAAATACTGGTTTTGATAGCTTGCCAAAAATTATTAGGAGTAAAAATAAGCTCATTCTCCAACAGTTCCCAAAAAATCAACGTGAAAGAATAACTACCGTGGCCTCATCGGCCTTTTTTTCTCCGAAAAAAATCCTCTCCTTTTTTCTCTCGGTGGCAGAAGAAAAAAAACAACCGTATGAGAGTATTGGGAGTGTGGAAACTGGGGATATATTTGACTCAAAATAGCTCTGGTTTTGGGCATGCTAAAATATTGGCATAGATTTAGATACTTGTTGGAGCATTATTTTCTATTTCCATTGCCAAAATTAGTTATTGGGTAGATTTATTGGGCACTCTTGGAGATGCTCCAAGGAGGGCGCGGCTTGCCGCGCCAGTGTGTTTCTAGTAGTGTACTGAGAATGAAACCATTCATGCCATTCATGTCAATAATGTCGATGGAAGAGAGCAAATCCAAGAGCTTTAAGCCCAGTTCCTTTAGTTGAGGAACCAAATGATGTGACCAGAGTGAGGTATATTGGATTGGTTATTGCAATATTTGCAAGTTCCTACAAAAGTTCTTTTTCGTTCCACTGCACCGTGCATTTTATTGATGATCCAAATGTGAATTGACAAAGAGGAAGAGAGACGAGACTGGCCTGAAACAACCAGTTATATTACTCGAACAGATCACTCAGTTATATTACTCGAACAAAACAGATCGTTTCAACTCCACTGTTACACCAGCAGCGACCATACAGATCATTCAGTACATTATTACTCCAACAGAACACAAGGTTTTCGCATGGAGTCCGGCATGCCTAGCTGATACAGCGCCTAATCAGTAGCTCAAGGGATTAACGACATGACCAGCGAACACCACGACGCCACTGACATCATCCATGAGGAAGAAGGCGAAGGGGTGATCCGCCACAAAGGCCACAGACCGATCTCCAGGCATGCCAGACCCCACCGCCATCATCACGATGCCCGCGGCGGCCTCCGTCCCTCTCTCGTCGACCTTGACGGCGCACTGGTGCACCACCGACGTCACGGCCACCGGCAGCGCCGGCGCGCTCAGCATCCCCGAGAACGAGTCGCCGGAGCGACGGAACGGCAGGTCCAGCCCCAGGCTCCGCAGCACCGGCGACGCCTCCGTCCTCAGCGACACCTCGAACTTGGGGATCCTGAGCTCGCCCACCGTCACCGGCTGCTCCGGCACCACCGACCTGTGCAGCAGCGCGCCATGGCAGCGCTCGCACTAATTCCGGCAGGCCGTCGCGGTCGTCGGGGAGGTAGATGTACATGGCGAACTCCGGCTCGCCGTCGCCGCCGCCGATGTAGGGCATGCGCAGGACCTTGAAGCCGGGGTGGACGCCGACCTGCTTGTACCCGATGGCCGATGCCGCTCGTCATGAACGGCACGCGGACGGGGTGGTCCGGCGAGCCGCCGGCGTAGAACGGGCCTTCCTCGGTGGAGTCCGGGTCGAAGTGGTCGCGCCAGTAGCCGTTGAAGTAGACGGAGTTGGCGGCGCCGGCGGGGCCGAGGAAGGCGACGATCTGGTCGCGCGTGGCGCCCGAGGCGCCGGCGGCGAGGAGGGAGAGCACGGCGTGGAAGGAGACCGGCGAGAAGGCGAGGTTGGTGGTGGGCATGGTTCCCTTGTCGAGGCTTCCGAGGTGGCGGAGGAGGAGCAGGCACAGCGCCGCCTGGTCCCTCACGGCGTCGGTCATGGCCTGATCACCCGCCATTGATGGCTCCTGCCGCGACTCGGAGTGGTGAAGGAGATGATGATTGATGAAATGGAAGAGTTTTAGCCGTCACTCGATCTAGGCAGAGGTGAGGGATTTTCGGGCGGCTTTAATAGAACAGATTTAGTTGATTTTATTTACGAAACCTTAGCTCGTAAGGAATATTTTTTTGCTAAATAACAATCGCCAATTGTTTGGGGGTTAAATGTCCAAACTTTAAATAGTCTTTTATGGAAAAAACTTAGCTCATTATATCTACACGTGGATATAGAGGCCGGATTGTATCTACAAAAAATGAAAACTTAGCTCATAAGTAAGGGTTCTTTTGGCTAAATAACAAAATGACAAAACTGCCACCAAGGGCAAATGCTAAAACTAACATGTTCGTCTGGCTGGTGGTTGGTGCTGATTTGTGCTGAGAGAAAAATATTGTTGGCTGGCTGCAGGCGAAATGTTAATTAATGCTGTTTCAATGCGAGACCTTAACCCTTAAGCAAGCATTTTTTTGTATCCAGACTAAAGGTTAATGACAAAACTACAATGTTATTTCTTTGTAAGACCTTAACCCTCAAGTAAGATATTTTTGGTATCCTGAGTTCTCAACTAAGGTGGTGTTGCACCTGTCATATCCGTGCTTTCCTCTTGGTTGTGTGGGCACTACTCATTTGTGTGGGCAAGTAAATGGAATCTAGCTTATACTACTCCCATCTCAATGAGAACACTAGGAGGCTATCATCTCTACTACTACTACAGGGTCGGACACCTATTCCATTGTTATTCTCTAACATCATTATCGGCATGAAGAATAGATGTCGAAGTGAGACGATCGTATAATTTACTCACGTGACAATCATACTCCTTTGTTCAACAAATCCGTCCCATAAGGACATCCTAAATAAAGGGCTGTGGTAGACAAGTCGCAGGGCACATGCAACCAACAATGGCAATGGCTTACAGTAAAAATAAGTAACAGTTCATTACAAATTCCAGACATGACACATTCCTCTAGTTACAGTGGTATAAGCTCAACATATGCACAGCATAAACCAGCTTTTATGATCTCTTCATTCCGCTACACACTCACAAACATGAGTTGAAAACGTTTGGCACATGTTAGTATGTTACAAATCCTGCTCATTACTCATACTGTCATACACCAAAACTGCATCACACCCATCGACTCCAAAATTTCTTCAAAACTGGCACACCAAGTCAATTTACTCCAAATAGCTCATGACGCCAACATATTCATCCGATCTTGCTGCTCAATGGCGCCATGACTTCTGCTATGCTGTTGTCACCCTCATCTTCTAGGTCTACTGGACTTTGAACCACCGCGGTCCTATCTATCGTTAATCATGCAGAGGTACCCACCCCCAGCACCGCGATCCAAGGGATACCTGGTTGCACCTTTCATCTTCTCAAGGTGCTTCATGGCAACATTTCGCAGACCAGTTCTGTCGGGTGCCTTTCCTTTCTCACGCTTCTTTATCCTGGTGCAAGTCCTCAGAGGGTCATCACTTCCAGCCCCAGGTCTCCTGCAGCGAGGTTTGCAATGAATGAACTTCCAATTTATACAAGTTAGCGCCATAAATACAATGCATCTTGTACAGCATCAGCATTCAAGCATATAAATTAAAAGTGTCTAAAGAAAGATTGGAACACAACCCCAATAATCCAAGTAAAATTCCTGTGAAAATTCTGATAAACCAAAGAAAGCACCTAGCTAAAGTAAGGAGTTGCAAAACTAACCTCAACAATTTCTCAGAGGCAACTCTAGCAGCTTCGATGATATCCTTGGTAGGCAGCCACTTCACTACCCTGCCAGGATCTCCTCGCATAGGTGAGTGGATTTTTACCAGCTGCACACATTTTTTTACATCAATAAATCATCTCATCATATCTGCTAGCATGCTATAGTTTAAAGCAGTTCTTGTTAAACTAACAGAACATACTTGCTAACATGTCATGGTTTAAAACAGCTCTTGTTAGCTAGGTGTTAGGGCAAGAAAGAAACTCACACCAAGACATTCCATCATTTGATAATATGCTCTGCCATGAAGTGGAGTGTGACCCTTTCTGGCCTCTGAAAAGTACCTTGTCCTGAAAGAAAATAACATGAACTGTAAGCAAAACTGCAGGTCAACATCATTTACAACCATTACGTAAGATGGGCAGTCACCAACCATTCCTTGTAACCTGGGTCTACTGTGAAGCCATACATGTCAACACTGTCACAGATGGAGAGCGCAAACTCAAGAGCTTTAAGCCCAGTTCCTTTAGCGGAGGAACCAAATGATGATGATGTGCCTAGCATGAGGTACACTGGATTGGTTATTGGAAGTTCCTACATAACAAGAGTTCCAGCAGCCAGGTAAGAAAACATAGAACATGTACCCAATGTGATCTAGTTTCTAAAACATGGCATCGAAATTACCCGAATCATTTGGTTCATGATATCATGTATTGTCGTTTTAATGATCAATACCTCCTTTTTTGTTTCTGCAACCATAAAAGTAGTGTGATTTTTCACCTTGCTATCTCACAGATAGGGGTTTAAAAATCGATGGTGGACTTACCATCTAACTCAACAACTTTGTCCAGTGCCTTTGCAGATCCTCTGTTCAGAAGGCGGAATGTACTCTTTGTACCAACATATTCAGTGTAATTCTGCAATATGAGCAGGAGTTGGACATATCTAAATGTAGCGCAAAAAACTGACCATCTAACACATCATCTTAACAAACCTGGATGGGTGCACCATTTTCTCTGAAGACGACATCATAAGAATCAATTTCATCCCCAAACTTAGTTTTAAGAAGATCACCAGAGTTCCCAACAACAGCACATCTACCATATTGGTGAGGCACATATGGTGATGTCTCAGGTAGAACTAGCGAGAGCTTCTCCATGCAAAGGGTTCTGTTCTGGCACTTATTCCTGCAAACTCAGAACAAATGTGATTATTAATCTAATGGAGTTAACCACACTTAAGCTTAGGTGAAATGGCAAAGATTTGTATCTACCCACAGAAGGATTCCTTTGTTGATCCTGCGCCATGCATACTCCTCCCAGCCATTTGGCAAAGCATCAATATACTCCTTTGTGAGTACTGTTGTACTGTTTCGGACCTAGGAGTAAAAAGCAATTGAATAACTATATCAATAGCTAATTGTGCAATTGTAAAAAATTCTAGACCAATATTGCAGTATAGTTTATGCTATGGTGTTAGGAATGCAGGTGGGACAGTCGAAAGTGATGAGCCTACTACAACTTGGTGGACATTGCAAATGTGGTCTTGCACTCATCATAAGGCTTTTCAGAGCAGCAACATACATAGATGATGTGATTCATTGAGCTCATTAAACATCATAGACTTATCAACAGAAAGAATGTTCACCTGTTCCCATGAGGCCACAGCTTCGCACAGATTGAACTCAAATGACAAACCTTCAACCTCTCCAGTATTTGGATCCTTCTGCATATTTCGATCCATAACAAGTACGAAAATGGTCATAAACATAAGACAAGAAAGCTTGGTTATGAGAGGTGGCCAACCAAGTTCAATTATTTGGTAGTTGAACATGCAGCAGAGTTTCAAAAGCATAAGATGCTAGGTAAATGCATAACCAAATGTATTATGCAAGCTGTTTCTTAAAGCTGAACTGGGTAAGGAAGGTCTGCATCAAGTAAAAACTTTGCGTGACACACTAAGCAAGCACTTACCCACTTAGAAACTGTGTCGCTTGGGAATTGTATCACAACTCGACAGTAATCCTCCCTGCTCACTGCTTTCAGTCCTAGCCCATTTGCATCCTGGAGCTCAAAAAAATAATAAATTAAGGCCTATTTGAAGCAAGACAGTAAAGTAGATCATCAAGCTGCTAACACTATAGACCTAAGCAACAATTGGAACTCATTTACAAATACGGATAACTACCAAACATTTTTATTCAGACCAATATGCAAAAGACTCACTCTCACTATCCTATCTCATACACTAAACGGTGAACCTCAGAACAACTGACATAAGAATTCATGAATTTTTAGGCAACGCCCAGGTATGCACTAAATGGACCCAATACAAACGTCAATAATTTCCAGACGTTTGTATTCATCCCATGGCAAAAACTTCACTCTCACTGTGCTTTCTCATCATACACTAAACACGGAACCTCGCAACAATTGGCATAAGAAATCAAGAAGTACGAGGCAATTACCCTGTCAATCTACCACAGCTCCAAAATTTAAGAATTTAGTGACACCAGAGGTCGCAGTGCGGCATCAGATGGGCAGACAACCGAATCATAACCACAGAGAGAAACTAACAGGCGAGGCAGATGAGCGAGACCGTACCACGCACTTGCTGAAGCGGCCCTGCAGCGCGGCGAGCGCCTCCAAGTCCGCCTCCGAGAGCCGAGCGCCGCCATCTGCACGCACGCACGCACCCCATCCGGTGTCAGGATCTCCCACACCAAACGCAGCTGAGAAATCCGAAATACGGAAAAGGGGAGAGGCGGGCGCGCATTACACGAGGAGAGGCCGGAGAGGTAGATGAGGATGGCGGTGAGCCCCGAGAAGATGGCGGCGGCGAGCGCCAGGGGGAGCACCCGCATGGGCGGCGCAACCCTAGCAGGGGCCATGCCGCTGGTGCCTCTCGCCGGAGCCGGAGGGGAGAAGGGCGCGGTGCCTCGCTTTGGTAATGTAATTTCCAAGGAGTGCGAGGGGGCAAGTGCATAACTGCATGTTTAGCCTGCTCTGCTTCTGCTTGCGTAGTGAAGTTAAGAATCTAGGCCTCCTCTGCCTTCAGTGGGCCAAATAATGGGCCCGTCGAACGGGACACTAAACCAGCCCAGTTTATTCCAGCCCAGTAGTCTCCATTCTTATTCGGTGAGGTTTAGGCCCGTTTGGAAACGCAGGATTCCCTATTCAGTACTGATTCCTGTGATTTTTTATTTGCAGAAAATACTGCGAAACTACAGCAAAATTCATGTGAATGACGAAACTGTCCTTGCGTCATGCTTCCGGAGTTTGACGGGAACCAATTTAATTCCTGAAGTAATTAATAATCTGAGTAAAGCGCACGCTTTCTCCCTGTGTGAAACGGGGGCTTGGAATTTACAGTACTTACCACGGTTGCAATTGACCCAGGCTGCCTTTCTCCTTGTCCTTTCTCGAGTGAACGTGCACGCAGTGTTTCAGCTTCAGGTCATCTCCGACTCCGACGAAGTCTTTGCCGGCGGCCGCGGGTCATGGCTGAATTCCGGCGATGGATGGGTGGCCGGACATGGATGGAGATGGGGTTGGTTGGCAGGTTGGGGACAGGAGGCGTAGTATGGGTTGGACCTTTGCTTTGACGTCAAAAATGGGCGGCCAGCTGGCCCGTTAGGGTTCAGACAACCTGTCTCTGTCCCATCCTTGCAAGTATACTTTGGTCAAATACGTGCACTGATTCTCCGGGATTTGGTGGTGTGCTCACATTTCTTTCTTTCTTTCCGGTGTCTTGTGTTTATTCCATCCATTTTCTTTTTCTTTGTTTCTCTTCCGAAACACGCACAAGAACTACGCGCCGTTTACTCGTCTCGTTGATTTTAGCGAAGGAGACATTGTATTCCATTTTATATTATTCAGATACTCTCTTGTAAGTACAGTACTGGTATTTTTAAACAAGAGTCAATGGTAATCGGCATACTGTATGCATGCATCTGGGGTGCTATGGAACTCAGCGAGATCAATCATTGTGCACTCGTGAACTAATCAACGATCCAGCTGAAAGACCAGCGACAATCGAGCAAAATCTATCCATTTTTTGTATGGCATTTTTTTCAATAACAATTATTCCTTCTATTCCTATTGGTTACAGCACTTACAGCCATTCCCTCTTTGCTTGCTAATCTTACACCTCATCATGATTGGAAAAACAACCATTTTGATCATGAATCGTGATTTCACTAACTTACATTGAGCACAACATCAAACCAATCAGGCAAAAAAAAATTTACGCCATGTACAGGAAGAATCGTCATCCATTAGGATTTAGGATCACCGCGCCTTGGCGCCGGCGTGGCCATTGCCGGCCCTGCTGGACCCTCGGCCGCGCGGCTCGCCGGCGACGGCGCGTGGCGACGACCGCGGGTGGTGCCCGGCGCCGGTGCGGCCGTGGTGGCGGTCCCGCGATGAGCCGCCGCCGCCGCTGCCGCCTCCCCGGGCCTCCCGGGCCCGGCTCTTCATCGACTCGATGTGCTCCAGCGTCTCCAGCACCTCCTTCATCGACGGCCGGCTCCGGGGCTCGCCGGCGAGGCAGTTGAGCGTCAGCTGCGCCGCCTGGAAGGCCTGCTTGGAGTTGTACTGCCCCTCGAACCGCGGGTCCATGAGCCGGGCAAGCTTCCGGCGGTCGGCGAGGTAGGGCTTGGCCCAGTCGGCCAGGCTCAGCTGACCGTTGGGACGGTTGGGATCCAGCGCCCGCTGCCCGGACAGCATCTCCAGCATCACCACGCCGAAGCCGTAGACATCGCTCTTCACATACAAATGGCCTGTATATGCATGTATAAAGTCAGCACAATCATCAACAGCTGAGAAAGTAGTGGTAGCAAGTTGTTGCGGATTCTACGTTATTCGGATGGGAAGAAAAGTAGATGTGGACATAATGGGGAGGTCTGTTGCACATTATTGTCAGGTTTTATTTTGGTTGGAAAGTGAAAATGGAGGAATTTCCATGTGTGATTCTTATGGAATATTATCCACTTTGGGGCAGCAAATGCTTTGGGATCCAAGTGGACGAAGGCCCAGAGTTGGCAAGCATGATTTTCCTGGATCAGCTAGTGCCCCACTCACTCTTGGAATTTCAGTGACAGGAAATGGCTTCCCTTCTACGTAGTAGTTAGGAAACATCAGTTTTCGCAATCTGACTTATCTTTCTGCATCCATGGTCCAACATTTGCATTTTATAGTAGCTAATATTCTAAATTCAAGAGCAAGACAAATATAAAGAGTCAATGCACACCTAAAAGGTGACTGAAAATGACCCGGCGGTCGACTAAGTATGGTCTGAAGATCCAAAATTGACATGAGTCATGCGCCTATTTCAAATCAAATTCAGAAAGGTCCACGCACTGAAAATGGTCATGGTATTGAGGTCTATGCTGCCAGATTGATTGTGGGAGACAATCAAACCTACTCTAAGTATAATTCCATTTCTTATAGTAACAGAGTATATATCCATTTCAATATGTACAATGACTAACACATGTACGTTGACACTTCATTGCAGGGAAGGAGCATCAGATCAAAAATAGTAGCTCGTGGGAGGCATAAGGACACATACCAGTAGCTACATACTCTGGAGCTGCATAACCATATGTGCCCATCACCCTGGTTGTGATATGTGAGTTGCTACCAGTTGGTCCCAGCTTAGCAAGGCCGAAGTCAGAGAGCTTAGCATTATAATTCTGCCGAAGAACACTGTCAGTGTTTGACTTAATAAAGAACTAACACATCACAGGTACATTGCATAGCATTAACTTACTGCATCCAAAAGGATGTTGGAAGCTTTGAAGTCACGGTAGATAACTTGCTTTTCTGATGCATGCAAGAATGCAAGTCCTCGAGCTGCACCAATGGCTATCTTTAGCCTCAGTTCCCAAGACAGCGGGGCACATCCTCCTGAAGGAAATTGCATTTGTCAGTATTTTTCAGTCATGTAGTTGCCTTCAAGTTCTAGTATTATGCATTCATGTAGTTTTCGAATTCACCCATTACAAAGCTATGTCACCTACTACAAAATAATTGCAAAGGCTAAAGACTGGGTGCATAAGCAAGTGATTACTCAAAATTGATCAGTAAATTATTTAAGAAACTTAATCCATGATGTTTCTATGGTAATAAAAATGGTCAGCTGTAAGAACTCACTCCTGAAAAGATGGTTTTCCAAGCTCCCTTTAGCCATGAATTCATAAACAAGAAGAAGTTCCCTGTCCTCAAAGCAGTAGCCCAGAAGCTTGACTAGGTTCGGATGCGAGAGCCTTCCTAGAAAGTTTATCTCCGACTGCAGGTAGACATTGAAAAATCTCCATTAGATATACTAGTAAACATTTAGGAAAGGTAAGGCATCTGTTAGACTAAACTAAGAGTCAAGTGTGGTTACAATGTGCAAGGATAAGTGGCACGTTGCTGAAACTATGTCTTTTTCTCAAAATGCCACAGCTCAGCAAACAAAAAGCAACTGCATTGTGATAAACATGTGGCTAGTTGTATTATTCTAATCAGCATTCAGCAGATGAACAGTCTCTAGTACCATAGCACTTCCAACAATATGATTCTGGTCAGCATTGGGCTATTAGCAATACCAAGATAACCCAGCTCAGTTAAACAATCATACATCACACATGTATAAAAAAAACTGACACAGACAGGTCATCAGAACTCAGAAGTTAAACAAAGCATAAAGAACCATAGGAAAGCAATGACCAGCAGAATCTTCAAAAATGATGTGCTTCTTTTAAGCCCTGTCCATTAGTGCTGTATCACCCGAAATTGAACTACATGATTCCTTAACAAGACAAAAAGTTCATATGCTTGTTCCATCATCAAGATCAAACAAAAGTACAAAACTAAGTCAAACCCCAGATTATCATGATTCCTACACTAATGTTCAACAACTTGGCCTCCTTTAGTCCAAGAGTATTATCATCCTTTTTAATCCAAGAGTATTATCATTATTTAACAAAGAAAAGAAAGGAAGAAGGCTCTAAATTTTACCTGCCATTCCTCATACCCCTGCATGCTCTCCGAATTGAGCTTCTTGACGGCAACAACCATGCCAGTGCCGTTCTTGGTTGGAGCCATGGTCTTCTCATCCACCCAGCCTTTGTACACCCTCCCAAAGCCCCCTTCACCAAGGACGCTGTCCGGCCTGAAGTTCTTGGTGGCCGCCTTGAGCTCCATGAATGTGAAGGTGCGGAGGTTGGGCGCCTCCAGGATCTGTCCGTCTGGGTACTTGCCCCCCTCTTCAAAACCGCTGCCTGTGCTGCGGCTGCCGGCGGATGCCATGAAGCTGCTGCCCACGGAGGAGAGCTTCCCCGTGGTGCTTTGGCTGGTGGTTATGCTGCCGCTTGTTTTGGAGGAGGTCATCGTCGTCCCTGTCACACGATCAGGCAACAATTCATAAGCCATAATAATTGTGAAATTCGTGGAGGACATGGGCAATTCTTCAGTAAAAAGTTGGCCTTTCCCCAACCTTACAGAAGGGAGAGAACAAAAAACTGCTAATTTCTGATAAATAAAAGTGAAGCGGCAGAATTGAGCTTGGAAGAACTATGGTTCGCTCACAAATCCTGTTCCTAGCCTCTACTGCCATGAGACCGGGAACAAGAAATCTTAATCTATTCTACTGAATTTTGTACCACCCCCTCATACACGGAACCTGTATCTTCAGTTAAGGGACCTGCAGGCTGAAACTATTCGAGCAGACGCCATGAAATTTTTTTCGCCCAGGATAGATAGGTCCACCCCTCAGCAGGATCCAAGAATTGAAGCGATCCCATGAAAAAATACAGGAGAAAGAAGAAGGAAGAAAAAACGGGTTCTTGAGACTGCCTCTCCTTACCTGGGCTCGATGGCCTGAAATCCTCGGCCACATCGGCCTTCCTGGAGCCACCGCAGATGTTCCCCATCTCCGGTTCTCTCTCTCAGAGCTCAATCTCTTGAGTTCTCTCCCCTCTCTTTCTACAGGATGGGGGACTCGGGGGGAGGGCAAGGAAGAGGACGGAGGAGGAAGAAGCAGCGTAGCAGAGGGGGGCGTGGCGAAGTCAAGGTGGGGGATGTAAGTATGCGCGACGACTGACTGACGAAGCCAAGCGAGTGCAGACCGAGAAACTGAAAGCTCGGCACGGCGAAGTCTCCGCCCCGTTTCAGAATTGTGCATATGGCGCTGGCCTACCCTGGACCAGACAGAGCCCTGTTAATTTCTCTCTGCTTTACCTTTCCTTCAGACTGCAAACTCCCCCGGTCCTCATGTACTTTCCACGGATTCCTCAAGCTGCAGATATGGGTGGTGTTCAGTTCCAAAAAGTTCCCCAAAAGCAACTCCCAAATACACTATGCAAAAAGAAGATTCTCCATCACATCAAAATGTCATAACATGTATGGAGTACTAAATATAGATGAAATCAAAAACTAATTGTACAGTTATGTTATACTATGCGAGACGAACAAACGAAAATGCTACAGTGTCGCAATGATTACGAAGTGACATCTACCTCCCAAATTCACCCTCCCAAATTTGCATCTAAACAGGCCCATGGATACATGTAAAATCATGCCTGAAAAAAAGGATGCGTGCAGAACAGTACAACAAGTGCTGAGCTATATTTGGTACTGATCTAGGTACCTTAGCTGTATTATTTTCTTTTTTGGACTAGGCATGTTGAACCATTTCAGAATGGCAAATCTGCTTGTCTTTTAACAGTAGAAGTGCATTCGATAGTATTGACATTGATACTGTATCATTCGCATGAATCTCTACTCCGAATAATCCTGTGCTCAGGAACCGCGTGGTGCGATTCTGCCTCTGTTTTCCTGCCTGTGACGTCCGTCCGTTGCCTCCTATTGGGCCGCCTGCGAACC
This sequence comes from Echinochloa crus-galli, assembly GCA_900205405.1. Taxonomy (NCBI): domain Eukaryota; kingdom Viridiplantae; phylum Streptophyta; class Magnoliopsida; order Poales; family Poaceae; genus Echinochloa; species Echinochloa crus-galli. The sequence continues at coordinate 530,573 of OAMR01000746.1, read as the reverse complement.
GCGTCCGCCCTCCGTCCACTCGTCCGCAGGCCTGGGCCGCTCGTTCGTCCGCCTGCCGTGCCCACGCACCGCTGCAAACCCTACGACGCCCATCCCGTCCGCGCCGCCGCCGCCGCCCCCTCCCCTCTGCGCCGCCCCTCGCCCCCAACCACGCCGCTCCTCCCTCACTTCCCCCGCGCCGGCCCCTCGCCCCCGCCCCGTCCTCGCACTCGACAGCCGCCGCGAGGCGCACCGTCAGGGGTCGGCTGCGAGCCCCCGCTCCTTCGCCGGCGCGAGGCCCGATGCCGGGGATTGGCTGCGGCGCACCCTGCTCCTCCACCGGCGCTTGCCGGGCCTCGGGAGCTCCATCTCCGAGTTTCGCGATTGAGATCGTCTCCGGCGGCGGGCTGCGGTGGTTAGCAGAGCTGTGCGTGAAGAACAGCAGGGGCGTGTGGGTGATGATGGTTCCAGGGAGGCGGAGCTGGGGGAGGCGCTCGAGAGGACGCAGGAGCTCGTGGAGTGTGCCATGTTTGCGGCCGTTGTTGGCCTTCCTACTTCCTCAGCAATTCCATAGCCATCGAGGTTTGCTTCCTTCTGCTACCTAATTTGTCTTGTTATGACAACAAATGGAGTACCTTGCTAGCCATTCGGTACAATCAAACTGAATTAACAATCCAAAATATCACTTAGCTAGCTTTGCTAAGAAGCTTTCATCCAACAAATGTTGCTGTCCTGCTGGTACTGTGGTACATAGGTCCGGCATGCCCTTCTATAGTTGTTGTTTAAGATTCAATTCAATACAGAGGATTTGAAATGACATGTCTCAATTCACAGGATAGGAGAAATATTTTCTCTCAAATATATGTGCAGTCCATCTATTTTAGTTCTGACCATCAATATTTGTAACATCGTCATTTTCTTTTATTCAGAGTTTTGAGATGCTGATACAGAATGTCTAAGAGCTTTATCAGCTAGGTCAAAAGAGCAAGCATTCTCGACAATGTGGTGTTTGCTACACGTGAATGGCACTGGTAAGTATGGACAAAGCTTGGTAAGTATGGACAGAAAGCTTGGTCAGTATGGACAATAGTCAATCCTCTGCCCAATTTCATTTTGCTTCATTTCAAAAAGCCTGATTTCTGTGATCCTGGAAGCTATGATTTTGCTTCATTTTGTCTTGAACATAATGTGATCCTGTTAAATGGGCATTTTGTGTTATTTGTGATACAAGCAGCAAAGATGTTTCTGTGGCTATTTCTGAATGCTTGTTACTGCTCGTTCAAAGTGGTTATTCCTGAATGCTTGTTACTTCTCGCGCAAAGATGTTTATGTGACTATTCCATCCCTTTGTGAACCTGTTGTTGTTTCCTCTGTGTATATGTTGATGACAGGTGAGGGGCATCTCCTGTGATATGTACTATTCTGCTGTACAAATATTACAAATCATAATAAATATTACAAGTCTTAATAAACATTACAACTATTACAAGTCTAATGATTAATCCATTCCTAATCTAGATTTGATTCAATTCAGATGGAGATGCATGGGTTGTTTGTGCTCTGAACTAGGTGATGGAGACGCACGGGCTATTTGTGTGCTCTGAACTTTATTGTAAGTGACAAGTAGCTCAGTTCCAAATTCCGTTGATAACCAAGTTATTTCTATTTAGGTTGAATCATGACTTTCAAGTGGTACTATTGGAAGCTTTTGGGGAGCAATAATTCTTTTTAAACATAGCTGCATGGAATTTTCATTTGGCTTAATGATACATGAGGCGTAAATTATTTTTAAACAATGCCTTTGTTTCCCATGCAGATTTGCTGTTTATATGCCAGTAGGGCATTGGCCAAGATGTTCTTTAAACTGTAGGATCTGAATGGTGATAATTATTGGAAGTACAAGTTCACCAGCGAGTATGTGAAGTGGAACCATGAGAAGAGCAGGACCTGCGGCTCCGACTCTGGCCAATAGCAACCTCCAGTGGTCCAGCCCAGGTACCTACATCTGATTTGTTCGTCCTCTCTAAACAGGCCCATGGATACATGTAAAATCATGCCTGAAAAAAAGGATGCGTGCAGAACAGTACAACAAGTGCTGAGCTATATTTGGTACTGATCTAGGTACCTTAGCTGTATTATTTTCTTTTTTGGACTAGGCATGTTGAACCATTTCAGAATGGCAAATCTGCTTGTCTTTTAACAGTAGAAGTGCATTCGATAGTATTGACATTGATACTGTATCATTCGCATGAATCTCTACTCCGAATAATCCTGTGCTCAGGAACCGCGTGGTGCGATTCTGCCTCTGTTTTCCTGCCTGTGACGTCCGTCCGTTGCCTCCTATTGGGCCGCCTGCGAACCGCGTCCGCCCTCCGTCCACTCGTCCGCAGGCCTGGGCCGCTCGTTCGTCCGCCTGCCGTGCCCACGCACCGCTGCAAACCCTACGACGCCCATCCCGTCCGCGCCGCCGCCGCCGCCCCCTCCCCTCTGCGCCGCCCCTCGCCCCCAACCACGCCGCTCCTCCCTCACTTCCCCCGCGCCGGCCCCTCGCCCCCGCCCCGTCCTCGCACTCGACAGCCGCCGCGAGGCGCACCGTCAGGGGTCGGCTGCGAGCCCCCGCTCCTTCGCCGGCGCGAGGCCCGATGCCGGGGATTGGCTGCGGCGCACCCTGCTCCTCCACCGGCGCTTGCCGGGCCTCGGGAGCTCCATCTCCGAGTTTCGCGATTGAGATCGTCTCCGGCGGCGGGCTGCGGTGGTTAGCAGAGCTGTGCGTGAAGAACAGCAGGGGCGTGTGGGTGATGATGGTTCCAGGGAGGCGGAGCTGGGGGAGGCGCTCGAGAGGACGCAGGAGCTCGTGGAGTGTGCCATGTTTGCGGCCGTTGTTGGCCTTCCTACTTCCTCAGCAATTCCATAGCCATCGAGGTTTGCTTCCTTCTGCTACCTAATTTGTCTTGTTATGACAACAAATGGAGTACCTTGCTAGCCATTCGGTACAATCAAACTGAATTAACAATCCAAAATATCACTTAGCTAGCTTTGCTAAGAAGCTTTCATCCAACAAATGTTGCTGTCCTGCTGGTACTGTGGTACATAGGTCCGGCATGCCCTTCTATAGTTGTTGTTTAAGATTCAATTCAATACAGAGGATTTGAAATGACATGTCTCAATTCACAGGATAGGAGAAATATTTTCTCTCAAATATATGTGCAGTCCATCTATTTTAGTTCTGACCATCAATATTTGTAACATCGTCATTTTCTTTTATTCAGAGTTTTGAGATGCTGATACAGAATGTCTAAGAGCTTTATCAGCTAGGTCAAAAGAGCAAGCATTCTCGACAATGTGGTGTTTGCTACACGTGAATGGCACTGGTAAGTATGGACAAAGCTTGGTAAGTATGGACAGAAAGCTTGGTCAGTATGGACAATAGTCAATCCTCTGCCCAATTTCATTTTGCTTCATTTCAAAAAGCCTGATTTATGTGATCCTGGAAGCTATGATTTTGCTTCATTTTGTCTTGAACATAATGTGATCCTGTTAAATCGGCATTTTGTGTTATTTGTGATACAAGCAGCAAAGATGTTTCTGTGGCTATTTCTGAATGCTTGTTACTGCTCGTTCAAAGTGGTTATTCCTGAATGCTTGTTACTTCTCGCGCAAAGATGTTTATGTGACTATTCCATCCCTTTGTGAACCTGTTGTTGTTTCCTCTGTGTATATGTTGATGACAGGTGAGGGGCATCTCCTGTGATATGTACTATTCTGCTGTACAAATATTACAAATCATAATAAATATTACAAGTCTTAATAAACATTACAACTATTACAAGTCTAATGATTAATCCATTCCTAATCTAGATTTGATTCAATTTAGATGGAGATGCATGGGCTGTTTGTGCTCTGAACTAGGTGATGGAGACGCACGGGCTGTTTGTGTGCTCTGAACTTTATTGTAAGTGACAAGTAGCTCAGTTCCAAATTCCGTTGATAACCAAGTTATTTCTATTTAGGTTGAATCATGACTTTCAAGTGGTACTATTGGAAGCTTTTGGGGAGCAATAATTCTTTTTAAACATAGCTGCATGGAATTTTCATTTGGCTTAATGATACATGAGGCGTAAATTATTTTTAAACAATGCCTTTGTTTCCCATGCAGATTTGCTGTTTATATGCCAGTAGGGCATTGGCCAAGATGTTCTTTAAACTGTAGGATCTGAATGGTGATAATTATTGGAAGTACAAGTTCACCAGCGAGTATGTGAAGTGGAACCATGAGAAGAGCAGGACCTGCGGCTCCGACTCTGGCCAATAGCAACCTCCAGTGGTCCAGCCCAGGTACCTACATCTGATTTGTTCGTCCTCTCTAAACAGGCCCATGGATACATGTAAAATCATGCCTGAAAAAAAGGATGCGTGCAGAACAGTACAACAAGTGCTGAGCTATATTTGGTACTGATCTAGGTACCTTAGCTGTATTATTTTCTTTTTTGGACTAGGCATGTTGAACCATTTCAGAATGGCAAATCTGCTTGTCTTTTAACAGTAGAAGTGCATTCGATAGTATTGACATTGATACTGTATCATTCGCATGAATCTCTACTCCGAATAATCCTGTGCTCAGGAACCGCGTGGTGCGATTCTGCCTCTGTTTTCCTGCCTGTGACGTCCGTCCGTTGCCTCCTATTGGGCCGCCTGCGAACCGCGTCCGCCCTCCGTCCACTCGTCCGCAGGCCTGGGCCGCTCGTTCGTCCGCCTGCCGTGCCCACGCACCGCTGCAAACCCTACGACGCCCATCCCGTCCGCGCCGCCGCCGCCGCCCCCTCCCCTCTGCGCCGCCCCTCGCCCCCAACCACGCCGCTCCTCCCTCACTTCCCCCGCGCCGGCCCCTCGCCCCCGCCCCGTCCTCGCACTCGACAGCCGCCGCGAGGCGCACCGTCAGGGGTCGGCTGCGAGCCCCCGCTCCTTCGCCGGCGCGAGGCCCGATGCCGGGGATTGGCTGCGGCGCACCCTGCTCCTCCACCGGCGCTTGCCGGGCCTCGGGAGCTCCATCTCCGAGTTTCGCGATTGAGATCGTCTCCGGCGGCGGGCTGCGGTGGTTAGCAGAGCTGTGCGTGAAGAACAGCAGGGGCGTGTGGGTGATGATGGTTCCAGGGAGGCGGAGCTGGGGGAGGCGCTCGAGAGGACGCAGGAGCTCGTGGAGTGTGCCATGTTTGCGGCCGTTGTTGGCCTTCCTACTTCCTCAGCAATTCCATAGCCATCGAGGTTTGCTTCCTTCTGCTACCTAATTTGTCTTGTTATGACAACAAATGGAGTACCTTGCTAGCCATTCGGTACAATCAAACTGAATTAACAATCCAAAATATCACTTAGCTAGCTTTGCTAAGAAGCTTTCATCCAACAAATGTTGCTGTCCTGCTGGTACTGTGGTACATAGGTCCGGCATGCCCTTCTATAGTTGTTGTTTAAGATTCAATTCAATACAGAGGATTTGAAATGACATGTCTCAATTCACAGGATAGGAGAAATATTTTCTCTCAAATATATGTGCAGTCCATCTATTTTAGTTCTGACCATCAATATTTGTAACATCGTCATTTTCTTTTATTCAGAGTTTTGAGATGCTGATACAGAATGTCTAAGAGCTTTATCAGCTAGGTCAAAAGAGCAAGCATTCTCGACAATGTGGTGTTTGCTACACGTGAATGGCACTGGTAAGTATGGACAAAGCTTGGTAAGTATGGACAGAAAGCTTGGTCAGTATGGACAATAGTCAATCCTCTGCCCAATTTCATTTTGCTTCATTTCAAAAAGCCTGATTTATGTGATCCTGGAAGCTATGATTTTGCTTCATTTTGTCTTGAACATAATGTGATCCTGTTAAATCGGCATTTTGTGTTATTTGTGATACAAGCAGCAAAGATGTTTCTGTGGCTATTTCTGAATGCTTGTTACTGCTCGTTCAAAGTGGTTATTCCTGAATGCTTGTTACTTCTCGCGCAAAGATGTTTATGTGACTATTCCATCCCTTTGTGAACCTGTTGTTGTTTCCTCTGTGTATATGTTGATGACAGGTGAGGGGCATCTCCTGTGATATGTACTATTCTGCTGTACAAATATTACAAATCATAATAAATATTACAAGTCTTAATAAACATTACAACTATTACAAGTCTAATGATTAATCCATTCCTAATCTAGATTTGATTCAATTTAGATGGAGATGCATGGGCTGTTTGTGCTCTGAACTAGGTGATGGAGACGCACGGGCTGTTTGTGTGCTCTGAACTTTATTGTAAGTGACAAGTAGCTCAGTTCCAAATTCCGTTGATAACCAAGTTATTTCTATTTAGGTTGAATCATGACTTTCAAGTGGTACTATTGGAAGCTTTTGGGGAGCAATAATTCTTTTTAAACATAGCTGCATGGAATTTTCATTTGGCTTAATGATACATGAGGCGTAAATTATTTTTAAACAATGCCTTTGTTTCCCATGCAGATTTGCTGTTTATATGCCAGTAGGGCATTGGCCAAGATGTTCTTTAAACTGTAGGATCTGAATGGTGATAATTATTGGAAGTACAAGTTCACCAGCGAGTATGTGAAGTGGAACCATGAGAAGAGCAGGACCTGCGGCTCCGACTCTGGCCAATAGCAACCTCCAGTGGTCCAGCCCAGGTACCTACATCTGATTTGTTCGTCCTCTCTAAACAGGCCCATGGATACATGTAAAATCATGCCTGAAAAAAAGGATGCGTGCAGAACAGTACAACAAGTGCTGAGCTATATTTGGTACTGATCTAGGTACCTTAGCTGTATTATTTTCTTTTTTGGACTAGGCATGTTGAACCATTTCAGAATGGCAAATCTGCTTGTCTTTTAACAGTAGAAGTGCATTCGATAGTATTGACATTGATACTGTATCATTCGCATGAATCTCTACTCCGAATAATCCTGTGCTCAGGAACCGCGTGGTGCGATTCTGCCTCTGTTTTCCTGCCTGTGACGTCCGTCCGTTGCCTCCTATTGGGCCGCCTGCGAACCGCGTCCGCCCTCCGTCCACTCGTCCGCAGGCCTGGGCCGCTCGTTCGTCCGCCTGCCGTGCCCACGCACCGCTGCAAACCCTACGACGCCCATCCCGTCCGCGCCGCCGCCGCCGCCCCCTCCCCTCTGCGCCGCCCCTCGCCCCCAACCACGCCGCTCCTCCCTCACTTCCCCCGCGCCGGCCCCTCGCCCCCGCCCCGTCCTCGCACTCGACAGCCGCCGCGAGGCGCACCGTCAGGGGTCGGCTGCGAGCCCCCGCTCCTTCGCCGGCGCGAGGCCCGATGCCGGGGATTGGCTGCGGCGCACCCTGCTCCTCCACCGGCGCTTGCCGGGCCTCGGGAGCTCCATCTCCGAGTTTCGCGATTGAGATCGTCTCCGGCGGCGGGCTGCGGTGGTTAGCAGAGCTGTGCGTGAAGAACAGCAGGGGCGTGTGGGTGATGATGGTTCCAGGGAGGCGGAGCTGGGGGAGGCGCTCGAGAGGACGCAGGAGCTCGTGGAGTGTGCCATGTTTGCGGCCGTTGTTGGCCTTCCTACTTCCTCAGCAATTCCATAGCCATCGAGGTTTGCTTCCTTCTGCTACCTAATTTGTCTTGTTATGACAACAAATGGAGTACCTTGCTAGCCATTCGGTACAATCAAACTGAATTAACAATCCAAAATATCACTTAGCTAGCTTTGCTAAGAAGCTTTCATCCAACAAATGTTGCTGTCCTGCTGGTACTGTGGTACATAGGTCCGGCATGCCCTTCTATAGTTGTTGTTTAAGATTCAATTCAATACAGAGGATTTGAAATGACATGTCTCAATTCACAGGATAGGAGAAATATTTTCTCTCAAATATATGTGCAGTCCATCTATTTTAGTTCTGACCATCAATATTTGTAACATCGTCATTTTCTTTTATTCAGAGTTTTGAGATGCTGATACAGAATGTCTAAGAGCTTTATCAGCTAGGTCAAAAGAGCAAGCATTCTCGACAATGTGGTGTTTGCTACA
>OAMR01000746.1:432761-499130 GCA_900205405.1 Echinochloa crus-galli | reverse complement strand
TGGTTGCTGCTTAGTGCGCTTGCACGCACACCATTATACTGATGGTCGGAATTGATGAAGCTGCAGCTGCATGAGACCGGGTCGTACTTTCAGGTGGACTGACCGGCCTGGTTACCGAAGAATATTGTTAATTGCGATTCTGCAGGATCCGCAAGATGGAAGGTTCAATACAAAAAGGAGATGGTTATTAAAACAATCAGCAATTGCGGATTTTCTAATTCCGATGTTGGCATACGGAGTATCTGTAAGGCTCAAATGCAGATCGAGAATCATCTCGGTGTGCGCAAAACCATGAGCCTCTGTACGTAGATTTATTTGCATTAGTCGTGTTTCTGAATGCTTTGTTTTCCCCGGGAGCGTGGATTTATGATCTCTGGTGTTTGGTGAATCTGTGTGTCTGAATCATGTCTCAAGTCTGAACGTACCATGTTTTCAGTCTGAAGAGTTGTAGAAAGTTGAGGCGAGCTAGCGAAATAAAGTTGGGATCTTGTAAGTATCAAAAAAAAAGTTGGGATCTTGTTGACGTCACGATTAATTAATTTGACAAGTTGTCCCGTCAATTTGCAACGGAGGGATCGCCTTTGCAAGCTGCGTGCCGCCCACGTGTGCTGGACTGCTGGCTCTAGTGCCAAGCACCAACCTGTACGCATTCTTTTTTTTAGACAAACCTGTACGCATTCTGCTTACACGCTCTCCAGCCCTTATAATTCAGTCAACAATCAAACATCCATCCGCAGAGAAAAAGCAATTATATATGCTGACACGGAATTATCATAGTGATTATTTTACAAGATCTGCCTATCATAAGTTGAAACCAGGCGCATATCGCAAGAGCCTTGTTTAAGAGGGGAAGTAGGAAGAATGGTTCATATCTTTCTTAAAACAAACTGATTTATAGACAGAGCAGCAAGCATAGCCGTTGATCACCTGCTCACACAGACGCATGCATTATTACGAAACCAGCAGCCTTCACTGTCCAATGTCAACGATGCAAGTAGTAGCTTCCCTCAAAGAGACAAGAGATTCAGACGCACAGCTTACCGGTAACAGCAGCTAGCAAGCAATAGCTTACCGTGAACGACTAAACAAGCATGCACCACCAGCTGATGTAGCCGCTACAATTAATCAAGTCCAGTGGCTTGCATCATCATCAGCCCGGCCCTCTGAGCTCTACTTTGTTCAGGTTACAGAAAGTCTCCTCCCCGGCCATATTCCACTGCACGTATGTTATGGTGGATGGATTCCAAATCCCTTTGGATCCTGGGCGGTGTTCACTTCCCGAAAAGTGAAAATGAAGTTTGGTGAAAATGTCACATCGGACACTGTAGCGTACTGTAGCACCTTTCGTTTGTTTATGGTAAACATTGTCCTATCATGACCTAACTAGGCTCAAAAGATTCGTCTCGTCGTGTACATCAAAACCATGCAATTAGTTTTTTTATTACCCACGTTTAGTGTTCCATGCATAAGGAGAGAGATTTGATGTGATAGGTGGATAGTGATGTTTGGAGAGAGAATTTTGTGAATTTTGGTGATGTGATGGGGAACTAAACACAGCCTATAGCTTAATTAGGAGGGAGAGAGCAAAAAATCTTGAGAAAAAGCAGACAAGACCAGACTTCCTTGTTGAACTATATATGTAGCTATACACGGGTGACTGTCATATCAATCCGTTCAAAGACACCCGTCTTGTTTTGTCGCGGAAATTACTAATAGCTAGAGAAGCTGCTGGGAACTTTGCAAGCTAGGAATTGAAAACGAAAAGCACAAATGATCTTCTTCAATTGAGCAATGGTCGTCAGAGAGAAATAATTGGATTGTACAAATTTAAGACCACAGTAGTAGTAGTACTACTACTACTACCATATACGTAGCTAGTATCAGTTAGGCAGCAAGCTGACGTAGTACTTCTTTTTGCTAGCTACCTGATAACCTGAAGGAAGGGTGCAGGAAGGACACATGTAACTTTCAGAGAACATCAAAACAATTCAATCAGGGAACTCTGATCGGCTACCTGCTATTAGGAGCCTAGGAATAGGGATGGAGAGCGACATGCCATTGCCATTGATTGCCAGCCATACATCTTGATGAGGAAAGTATTAAGTTACTAACCAGTGGTTTAGGCTTAGAAGAAATTGCTTGATGATCTGTTGACCGCGTGCGTGGCGAGAGAGAGGAAAAATGGGGAAGGTCGCCTTGCCCGGCTTCACACGTACTGTACTACATACTACGATCGAGTTGGGTGCAAGTGGCTGGATGGAGACATATTGACCGGATCATCGGAGTTGATGACGATGAGTTCGTCATATACCATGCATCGATCTCGATCATCAAGTGCAGTTCTACATACCCTCCATTATTCCACCTGAGGTACGTATACGTACGTCTGAACTTTGTAGTTCGTTCTTGGCTATTGTTTTTATATGCATACTGTACGTGCCTGGTCAATCACTGCAAACCAACTAGGTACTAGTTTTAGACGAAGTGATGAACCTGCTAAACGAAACGGGGTGATCATTAGTGGAGTTCGTTCCTGGTGCATGGCCGGGTCTCACGGTTGATGCTTGCAGATTGGATCGCAAGTTGTATCGTCAGGGAGTACATGCGGCATTCTGTGTTTGAATTTGCTGAGTAGATATATAATAATCTATATATATGTTGGTTGTTTTTTTTTTAAAAAAAGATCAGATGTTTGGTTTGGTTTGCAGATTTGGGTAATTGGGTACCAGTCCTACCGTACAGACCAAGGACGTTGCCTTCATCTTTCTCAAAAAAAAAAGGAAATAAAAAAAAGAACGTTGCCTTCATCCAGCTAGCCAGCCATTGGCCTACTACTGGTTTGGACTAGACTTTTTTAGAGCTCTGCCGGCGTTGACTGGACTTGAATTCGTGGTTTGGATCACTGCACACACGTACTACATCTCTTCGTGCAAATAAATGCGACGCGCGATTGCATTGCATGGCTTGCGCGATGACACGCAATTATATATTGCCTTGTTAACACTCCACGTGAAAGACTGAAATTCAACAAGAAATCGTGCGATTTGGAGCAAGAAATTTAACCAGAGAATACTACTGTACGTAGAAATTAAATCGATCGATGGATACGAGACCCTGCAAATGGATCGAGTACACTTTCGGCTTAAATAAAATGATTTTGTTCCTTTCATTAAGAATATGGACGACCCACATACAGTACGTACTCCCTCCGTTCCAAATTATAAGTCGTTTTGGCAAATCTGGGTCCGTGTGACCTTTTCGGACGGTCCGCGACACTATTCATAGATAATAGTATGTATCTACATATATACTTATGTCTAGATACATACTACTAACTATGAATCTTAAAATGCCAAAACGACTAATAAATTGGAACGGAGGGAGTATGTGTGATCGACCTGAAGTATGGATTCTATTGAAAAATTGATCAATGATGAGACTAGAAACAAAATATTGGTCCGAGATTGCTCCTGCGGCGAATGGTATTGTTTTCTTCCTTTTTTTTTAAAAAAAAGGAAAAAGAGTGTGTTTTGAGAACCTTGTTTAATTTTGGGTGACCTTACAAACTGGTTGAGGTATTAAACCTTGGTGCAGAAGAAGCAGTAATTTTTGGAGATCACCAATGGGCTGCTCCGTGCATCACAAACAGATCAATAGCCCACTAACCCATATCAGATATTCTCATGCAGCCCATTGTTGGTACTACTGTATGACAAGCAGAGCAGAATCTGGAAAAGGAAAGAATACCATACCTTTGCATAATGACTCTATTTTTTTTCTTTAAATCTTGTTTTAAAATGAAGTATCTACGTCTGATAGAAAGAAGCAGCCGAGTATGGAATTTTTGCGGTGGTGGTTATGTATTTTTCACTGATCAAATCAATATCCCATGCTTCTCAAAAAAAAAAAATCAATGTCCCATGACAAAAGATCGAATGGGCGACTGCACCACGGGGGATGCTGATTGCTGAATCTGAATCTGATGATGCCTATGCTTGTAACTCACTCCACTTTTTCGTTGCTTCTTGCGGGTACAGCAGCCAAACTTGTGGCTTCAATATTTGTCAGTGCATATGTTCAAAAATATTTGTCAGTGCAGAATTTCTGTTCATTGCAGAATTCAGATAAGCCTCCTGTGTTCTATTCGATCTCTACAGATGTAGTAAGGTGTAACTGCAATCAGTTTTCATTGAGCATGAGTCCAATTTTGATCATCTGCCTCTTGCATCAATTGTAAAAGCTGTCACTAAAATACAACACTAAACATGTGAGCCTATGAAATTTACTCTGTCTATAAAATCTGCTTCCAGAAATTTTCTTAACATCTTTTTCCACGAATATTTCTTTACTTCTGCTTCTAGAAGAGGGACCTTTTTCTCTTGTTACAAAATGGAAATTTGCTATCTCTTGCATTATGTAATATATACATTAAGAACATGATGCATAAATGTAGCATGAATTAATTCTCAATAATATCCTACCATAATAGCAGAATCCTTTGCATCAAACTGTATCCTCATTTGTTCAAAAAAAAACGACAAAAGAAGGACATGAGGAGGAAGAGGGCGGCGGCGGCGTCGCCGGAGGCGAGCGCAATGCGGCGGCTCCGCCTCCGCTTCCGCCTCCTCTCCCTCGTCCTCCTCATCGTGACCGCCACCGTCCTCATCCTCCTCTCCCGGTTCACCGGCCGCGTGCCCCCGCCGCAGCCGCTCCCCTGCGGCGCCGCGCCCTCCGACGCCACAGCCGGCCGCTGGGTGCCCACCCCGCGGCCCGCGCCGCCGCCGCTCTACGGCGCGTCCTGCTCCTGCCAGCCATGACGTCACCGTCGCGTTCCACCGCGCCGTGCTACTCGCCAAGTACACGTGAGTGAGTGCTCTCCAGGTGTCTGTGCTGTGCTGCTCAATGCTGTTGCTTTCACAGTTTGTTCCTAGCTCTGGTTAAGGTTTCAGCAAGAGCAGTCTTTTTTTTTTCATGTCAAGTCTTTTTTTTTGTGTAAAAAAAGAGAGCAGTCTATTTACATGACATTATAGTAGGAGCGTTCATCATAGTAAGGCCAGTCTCAGTGGAGGTTTCATGGGAGTTTCATGTTATTTAATGTGCTGATGTGGTACAGGAGAGAGTGGAGAGTTTCATGGGATGTGAGAGGAGTTTCATCACCATGAAACTCATCTGGCACTGTTACCTAGTTTTTTGTCTAGGTAACTGTGCGATGAAACGCTGCACTGAGACTGGTCTAAGAGCGCTTGAAATATCCACACTGCAGTCTGCAGCAATAGTTGTATTTATTTATCTACATTGCAGCAGCTAGCAGTGGATATTTCTTGAGCAAACAGAGTTTGCTTGGCTTGTTTAGGATACAAATGCAGCTGAGAATTCTGAGAAATCAAAGAGTATTGTTGAAATATTTAAAATGGTACGAGGCTCAGAGTTGGGATACCTCATTCTGAATAGGAATCTGGATCAGTTGCCTTTGTGGTTATTTAGCCTGGAAGATCTATTCATGGTTTCAGGATATTTATTGATGTGTGAGGGACTGAGCTCCTATGGTCACTTTGTTGCATAAAGAAAGAAACCTTTTGTCAACTGCATGCTTCGATTTCGATGACTAAATTAGAATTAGATGTATTGTAACATATTGTCATACAAGGAGGCACTTATATCACTTATCTGCCTCCTAAGTTCATGTTTGTTGTACTTTTTGTATACTTCATATAGTAAAGTCATGATTCATGAAGCTCACATGGTGATAACAACTAATGATACAAAGGTGGCAGCCTGTGGAGAATCCAGAAGTTAAGAAGGATGGACTAAAAGGAATTTACAGAGTGGATGTTGACATCCCTGCTGATGAATGGATAAATGTCACCAACTTCTATGACGTGCTAATTGTCAACACCGGGCACTGGTAAGTTTATCGTTCCCAAAACTTGAAGCTTTTCTTTTTTTATTGTACTTTTATAAAGTGGAATGTCTTTTCTTATCTATAGTTAGAGGCAATGGGATTGTTCAGCTGTTTCTTACTGTAGTATGGTACTGGTCTTCAACTTCACTATTTGGGGCAATGGGATTCATGTTCAGCCTACTGTAATGCCTGACACTTTGTTCATATATATCAGGTGGGGCACATACAAATTCCCAAAGGAGACACCCCTTGTGTTCTACAGGGGAGGAGAGCCGATCGGTCCTCCACTCAGCATACCTGACGGACTGAAAGTGGTCATCAAGAGCATGGCCTCCTACATCGACCGGGAGATGCCAAGCAAAACTCTGAAGCTGTGGCGCACGCAGTCGCCCAGGCACTTCCATGGAGGCGAGTGGGATCACAACGGGAGCTGCGTGACCGACAGGCTCCTCGAAGAAGACGAGGTACCTACCATTCACTATTTCACTCTGAACCTCAGGCTGTTTCCGATTCAGATCGCGCACCTCAAAACTCTGAAAGTCTGAATCTTCCTTCGAGGAACTGAAAACTCTGAATCGGTTTGCTGATTGATTCCTCTGCAATACGAATTGTTGTCGCAGCTGGAGTCTTGGTTTGATCCCCGGTTCGGGGGAGTGAACAAGGACGCGAGGACGGTGAACTCAGCGATCCAGGAAGCCCTAGCGGGATCGGAGTTCCGGCTGGTGAACCTGACGTACATGAGCGAGTTCAGAGCCGACGGCCATCCGGCGACGTGGCTGGGGAAGAAGGACGCGGTGGCCTTGTACGGGCAGGACTGCATGCACTGGTGTGTCCCCGGCGTGCCGGACACCTGGGTCGACATCTTGGCTCAACAGATCTTGCACTACTTCAAGCAGGGGAAAGGCTGATTGCCCTGCTGACAATTTTTTTTAGAACAGAGGAAACTCTGTCTTGGTTTCTATCTATATGAGAAAAATAATGTTTCGACAAGCTGGTAGAGTGGTAGACGATAGTACATACCCATCACACAACTGTGGCGACCGAAACAAGTTTGTTTTTTTTCAAGCTTTAATCTGGTGACAAAAAGAAGGAAAAAAAAAAGATAAAACCGGCTTGCACGAAACAAGACTGGATTTTTAACTGAAAAAGATCCAATCTTTGCTGCTATTTCGCCTGGCTGTCTTGGTGGAGGGGAAAATAGCAGCAACCATCGTCTTACATCTTCGGGCAGACCTACCTGGAAGGCTGGAAGTTTCCATAGTTCCCGTTTTGTAAATATTTTTAAATTATGATTATCCGCCAGTGAGCAACGAAATTTGAATCGCAAAAGTTTTGGAAGGATTTTATCAGAAGCGCGTTTGAGAATCGTTAGCGTGGTGGTGGCGTATTCCGTTCCGGAAAAAGGATCCCCTTTCTCCACCGAACGAGCCCAATTCTAACCCAACTCCAACCAAATTACGCTACTCGTGCTCGGCTTGCTTCCTCTCCTCTCCTCTTCTCCTCCGCCGTCTCTTCCTCTCCCTCCTCTCGTGCGCGCTACGCGACGCCGGCGAAGGGAAGCGGATTAGGCCGGCGAGCCGAGGGGACCGGCCCGCCTAGCGAGATCCGCGCGCCGGCGGCGGCGGCAATGGCTGCCGCGCACGAGGAGGCCGCGGCGTGGTCGGAGGAGGCGGCGCGGCGGGTCTGGGGCGGCGCCGTGCCGCTCCAGGTCCACCTCCACGACGCCGACGTCACAGCGCTGCCCCCGCCGCCGCCCTTCCTGGTATACCTCCCTCGTTCGCTGCCCCTCTTCGCCGCCCCCGAAAGCTATCTGTCGGTTGCTGCTGTGCCTCCTAGGCTTTTCGGGTTCCGCTGTTGTTTCTAACTAACAGCTCCGTCCCAATTGGCGCCGCCGTCCAAATTGCGGCCCCGTGTTTCGAGTAATCGTTTGTTGTCCGTGGCACGCAATTCTCGAATACCGTACCTGGGTTTGCTCTCAAGATCACAACTAAAATCTCCACATTCTCACCCAAAACTGCAGAATGCAAGCAATTAAAACCTCACGCCGGGCTTATTTTGTAGGGTATGGCTAGGGGCTTACTTGAATGTCAGTGGCATGTGATTTTAACTGCTTCCATTTGTTCGAGTTGAATTAACTGCTACTGCTCTATCTGAAGTTTTATGTAGTGACCAGTGATTGTAGTACACAAGGTTTACTCCGATGCTGTTACAACAGAAGAGAATTGATTGTCTGGCATTAATACCTATTTGAGCTTGATCATCATAATTTATCCCTTCCTACCCTCAAATGCGAAAGAAAAATGCAAATTCAGCTTTTGTTTCTACAGAAAGATTCATCTTTCCCTTTACGCAGTTGTTCCTCATGTTAAGAAATATAAGCAGGGTTTTGGTATACCTTTCTAGTGCTTAGTACTTATCTAATAAGTTTCATTTATGGATCTTCTTTTCATCTTCAACAGACTTTGGGGCCAAGAATTGGGTATTTGCCGCTCTTGATACCTGTTATAAAGGCTCATTTTAGCAACGCTCTCCCACCTGGTGTTGACACTGTTTGGTTTGAATATAAAGGGCTGCCATTAAAATGGTAACATATGCTACCTTCTCTATAATATTTGTGTTGGTCATTTGCCCATAAGATGGATGGTGAAATCATATGTTATTGTTCAACGCCCTTAATGTTGCTGGCGGTTTTTAAAACTTTTTTTTTTGCACTCTTAGGTATGTACCTATTGGAGTTCTTTTTGACCTCCTATGTGCAGATCCAGAAAGACCATGGAATCTAATTGTAAGGCTGGATTTTCACTTCCTACTTGCCTTTGATTTTACTTTCATTTACCTGAATGGTTTGTAATATGTTTCTCTCATTTATGGTTTCTTAGTATATTATGGCATAACTCTTTTTATAAATCATCTATATTATGTTATATTTTTATATTTTTGTTAGTTTGAATTGTATTAAATAACAACTCTACACCCTTTTGAACTTTTATCTTTTTTGACTTAGTTTTGGATCATATTCTCATAACTCTACTTACTAGGTTAAAAATTCAGCTTTGCCAATTAGATCCATACGAAATAATGAAACATTTTTACTGCAATCTATTCACTTTGTATTCCTTGCTTTATAGCACTCATACATGCATCAATATTTCAAAGCGTGCTCACTTAGTATACTATATTAGGCCAGGTAAAAAGAGAAGTAGTTTATGACACCACCTCAACTGGGGCATTATGACAAAACAAATACAGACTTAAGTTTTTTTTTAATTTGTGACAGTTTTCTGTTAAGAGTCTGAAATCATTAAATACCTTTTGTATTAATTTGCTGTTTTTGCTCCTGTGTGGCCTTTCCTCTTGCTCAGTTCTTGTATCCACTAAACTTACATATCAAAATGTAGGTCCATTTTAGGGGGTATCCCTCAGAAATTTTGTCACCATGTGAGGGTGAAGATAGTGTGAAGTGGAGCTACATGAATTCACTGAAAGAGGTTTGTTTTGAGAACCAAAATTATCGTTACTTTCTTTCTTCCCGTCACAAAGCTTGATTGCAATTCTCTGTCCTCTTGCAGGCCACCTTCATCATTACTGGGAACAGTAAGAGTGTGATGAACATGTCCCAGGTTGATCAGGTTGCTCTTTGGGAATCTGTAATGAAAGGTACTCTCCAGAGACAACAACATTTCAATTTGTCAGATGTATCTCTGGCTTGTCAAATTCTCAGAACCTTTAGTGCCACATTTTCACCACTATTGTGTTATTTGTTATTAGGTAGCTTAGATGGGTATAAGAATATATCCACCAGGCTTAAGCTTGAACCATTTGAGGAGGATGGCTTAGTACGAACAGCCTCCACAGAGCGTCAACATGAACAAAGTTCTGATGAGCCGGAATCTCCTGGATCTGGCAAAACATGTATGCTCTTTTGCTCTAGACTTTCTACATTATTTTGTGGTTGAAAATTCCCATGCCGACCTGGAATTGATATATCATATATGCTAATGTCAATCCATGCTTATGAAATTTTCATAGCTTTAACTTACATTCCAAGTCACATGGCAATTAAGAAATGCCGTGTTAATATATGTTAATATACCCTGCTGGCACTGATCAAATAATCTATGGTTAGGCAGGGTCCCTGTTCGATTATATGTGCGTGGTGTTCAAGAAGACCTTGAGGATATAGAAGATGCAATGCCTGTTAGTAACTGGGAAAGTGTGTCCTATATAAATCGACCATTCGAGATTCGAAAGGTTGAAGGTATGTAGCAACAGAGTGACCACGTATGGTTTATTTCAGAGTTCTATTGTACGGGGTTAGAGTAGTTGTTTTCCTTAACATGTAGTTCATTCACTCTACGGCGCAGGAAGAAGCTACATTACCCTGGAGCATGCACTACGAACATTGCTTCCTGAGTTGTTCAGCTCAGAGCCCCGACACGCGGAGGAACCGGGCTCAGCTGCTGGTGATTCAGATGCCACGAACTCTTCAAGTTCTTCTCAGGAGGCAGAACCAGCTTCAGCAAGTCTGCAAGAGGCAGATATCACCAAGAAAGCTAAAGTGAAGCTAGTAAGGGTGCAGGGCATTGAACTGGGAATGGACATCCCGTTCCTCTGGGTCGCCAACAACTTGAAGAACCCTGAATACTACCTCCATATCTGTGTATATGTCGGCACCAGAAAACAATAGCTAAAAGGTAGTAGATGGAAAAAAAAATGTTAGACACCACATGTACAAGAGTGCGTTACAGAGATGGTTAGCTTTGTTCTTTCTAGGCGTTAGACAGTGTTATTCTTTGTACTGATTCTGAAACCGGAACCTCTTTGGTGTTGATGCACGATGATGCAAGGATGGATATTATAGGAAAAAAAAACAATGATGGCAAGGATGGTATTGGACGTGGTGTCCAGAGGCAAACTTGAATCCATCAAAATTGAAAAACACATTGCGGCGTCCCTAAAGGACCGGATGATGTGCTAATCATACATAGCATATGTTGTGAATGCTATCAGATAAAAAGGGTGCGGCGGTCAGAGGGATTGATGTGTCCATGACAAGCTTGAAAGTATGCAGAACAAAGCCCATACATATAGTACAGGTTGTAATCTAGTTGCATCGGCCGACTAACAAATGATGAGGTGGAAGCGAGCAAACAAACGCCTTTCTATATTTGATTCGACACAACCTCGCGGTAAATTTACGAACGATATGGTTGTTGTGCGTTAAATTGTTTGAATCAGCATATATCCACTCAGATCGTCGCAGATTGCATTAGATTGGTGTTCACATGATGCTACGCTACCGCACCACATGCGTCATGAATCTGGTGATTTAATTCTGATGGTCTCCAGATCCCATCCGGCTCGGCTATTAAACGAGTACAAAAATAACTAATAATAATCCAAGATTAAAACGTACAGTATACTTGAGGGATGGAAAATACGCTTATTCCGCTTAGTTTTCCTCCAGCCTACCTCTCATCGCGCGCGTTAAAGGCTAAAGGACAGGAGGCTATTGGGCCATGGACCTAAAATGGGCTGGGCCTCCGGAACGTGGGGCCGGCTAACAGAAAGGAAAGGAAATCGGAGCCGAGCCTGAATAAAAACTCTCGATCGCCCGGCCGGCCGCAAAAGACAAGACGAGCAGTATGGCGGTGCTGATCCGGCGATCCGTTCTCCTCCGCCGCTCTGCCTGCAAAGCCCAGCTGCCGGCGGCGTCCAAGCAGACGGAGGCAGCAATCCCATCGCTCGCCGCGTCCTTCCTCTCCTCCTCGTCCGCCGCCGGCGCTGCAGCTCGGATCCGGGGCACCCCGATCCGTAGCAGCAAGGTTTCTTCTTATCCACCTCCTAACCCGCGTCAGGATTTGTTCGGCCAAATAGATTGCGTCTAGGGTTGGGGGCGGGTGGTGGAATAAGGTCTGGTACAAAGTGGCGTTTAATTCGTCAAAGGATTTCTCATATGCCCTTGCGTGTAAAATCTTGCTTAGGGGAAACTGGAGGCCTTCCTCGCCCTGCCTTGTCCATCATAGATGGCCACTCCTATTGTATCTATGATTTATATGCGATGGTCCAAAATAGCTTGCTTTTCTCTGCCATTTGCCATGGAGCACTTTGTAGTGCGTATCTATTGCGTTTGCTTTAAACCGTGTGCTGCCCAGCTGGGTTCGCTTGGATGATGGCTAACTCAATACATGGTTTGCATTCTCGGGCTGAATGTTATCTTTGTTTTTTCTTTATAATGATTATTTGCACGATAACTATGTGTGTAAAGCGGGGCGAGGTGATGTCCCATATTGGGGTCATGCAGATATGTCTTTTGTTCGTGTGTGTCCTGGGTACTATATGTCGTCTTGATGCGCCATGTCTGGGCTTCTAAACGGCTGAGAAAGCGACGGCAAATACTGTCAATTTTCAGTGTGATGCATTCCAGGTCTTCCTTTGCCCTGGTGGACCGCGTGTCGCCTCCTTTGTTTTTTTTTTGGAAAATCGCCTCCTTTGTTTTTTTTTGGAAAATCGCCTCCTTTTGTTTTGTTAAGATCATATCAGCTCTTTACGAGCTGGTAATTAAAACATTATTTGTGCCTGTAAACAACATGACAGTCATGGGTCCTCTGGTTGGGACATGCTCTCATGTTTTATTTTCCCTGGAATCAACATCTAAAGCACATTCTGTAGTGGTCACAATCTCATGATACTGCCTCATCGTTTTGGGGGTTGCTGTAAAACTTGAAAAGAAATTCCTTCTATATATCATGGGGTCATTTAGCCATTGTAAGGAACTTTGTTCAATATCTAAACTTTTATGTGCTTGTGAAGTATGGATGCTTGTTAGTGTCAAAGCAAAAAATGTTTTAGGCTGTAGCAGCTGTTTTGCATTTTGCTAACCTGCTGCTTGTTTTGTCTGCAAAATCAGGGGCAATACATTTATCGCATGTTTTGTGATGGGAGTGGAAGCACACAGGCGGGAAGCCACAGGCCAATGTCATTCCTGGGAAAATTGAAAGATCTCTCCAAGGGACTTGTGGAAAGGTGAGTGCTGGAGTCTTGGACATTTGAGATAGACTTTAACTTTATTGTAGTTGATGCTGTTGTATATGTTGATATGGAGCAATGTGTTTTTGATTTCATGTTTGCCGATGTTCATTAATTTCTTCTTGTGTAGGTTCCTATCACTACACTATTCAGAAAGACTGCCCGTGGTGGGTTGCGTGCTCTACTGTGCTCGGACGTTCAAGAGCAATATTGAAGTGCTCGCCAGGCAGAGGAGATACCTGGCTGCCAAGGAGCATTAGAGCAGGTATAATAAGGTCCAGTCAGCAGGCGAAATAGAACTCCACGTCAATAGAATCTGAGCTGGAGGGGAAATAATTGGAGAGAGAGAGCCAAGCCGGCTGCTGGTGAAACGGCGGGGTGAGACACAAGAACCGAGAACAAAGTATCTGCTTTTAGCTCTCACCAAATGAACATGCAGCATTGATTAATTATCTATTCAATCCAGCTATTCTAACAGCCAACTTAATAGCTAACCTATTATACAAGCCGGCTATATGCTTGTCCCTTGATGATATGGCGGTAGTATTCAGCCTTCAGCGGGCTAAATTATTAGCCATGCCCTTATGAGGCTAGCATCAGGGATCAAGACAAGGAACATGCTGAGTGATGATATTGAAGTGCTCGCCAGGCTGAGGAGACACCTGGCTGCCATGGAGCGTTATGAGGCTAGCATCAGGGATCAAGACAAGGAACATGCTGCGTGATGGATGTCAGCAGAAAATAAATGTTATTTAAGCTAACCCTACTTAGTTATGAGATGGCAAACGTTTTGGCCACAATGTATGGTGTGGCGTGGCAAGACTTGTTTCACCACTTATTTATTAAGTTGCGCAAAGATGTGTCTTGTGCTATGGCTCTTTATTGAATGCTATATATGCATTCAGTGTGATAACTGTGCTGAAACATAAAGTTCCGTAGTTGGTTAAAGTTAAAGTAATGAGTTTGTGTGTGCTCTATAGCATTTCCAGTTCTGTTCTGCATGTTGATATAAACAACAATGTCATTGGACATACTCCTGTCTAGGTTGTATCTAGAAAAGCTTTTTTTGGACGGAGAAAGCTTTTTTTTTTGGGACGGAGAAATGCATAATCTGAAGGTCTGATGTTTTCCTTGAGAGTTTTCAAATCTTATGCGCCCTACTGCTCTAGTACGTCCAGTGAACAAGTCTATGTCCTCGTCTTTCATCTCGTTCGAGCGAATGACATTAACAATGCCCGCACGGCACGATGTGCTATAGAAATGTAAGCTAGGATTTAATAAACCGTCCCAAATAAGGGTATGTTTGGTAGAGTACATCTGAATCTCATTCTTAGAGAGAATTGATTATGTAGCTGTTTAAAACAGGACGAATCCAGGATCCGATCTGAGGGCACGATGTGCTATAGAAGTGATTCCTTTAATTTTTTTCTTTGTTTTCAAAACATTGGTCTTCTTTTGCCCGAAACAACCTATCAGGTGGGTAAGTTGTGAAAGGTGGGTATGAGTTTTTGGGTGAAAAGTGTTTTAAAAAATGTTGGATCCCTGTAGTACAGATAAATTGATAACATTTATAATTCCCTGAAACATTATTGTTATTAATTGTTTTTCTAAAAGAAATATGGGAGATTAGCTTGAGACATGGGCCCATCCTAGGGTACAGCAACCCTTTTTTTCCCCAAAACTCACACTTTATAGCATATACATGCACGATATACAGTCAATAGCCCCACAATCTAATATGCTAGCAAGTGGCATTTCATCTAAATTGTTCTTGATGCTAGGGGGCATTGCGGCATCCCAAAAGGACCGGATGATGTGGTAATCATAGCATATGTTGTGAATGCTAGATTGTGGTTCAGATTCAGATAAAAAGGGTGCCGCGGTCAGAGGGATTGTTGTGCCCATGAAAAGCTTTTATTTCGTGAAAGTATGCATAAATCATATATATTTCATTATTCCCGGCTTGTAAAGAGCGGATACAACTTCAACAATTCACGCTTCTGAAAACTGAAACGAACAAAGCCCATACAGTAGGTTGTAATCTAGGCCTTGTTTAGTTCCTAAAAAGTTATCTCAAAGTTTACTATGCGAAAAAAATCTCATCACATCAAAATGGTATAACATGTATAGAATACTAAATGTAGATGAAATAAAAAATTAATTGCATAATTTTGTTATACTCTGTGAGATGAACATTTTGAGTCTAATTAATCATTTTTTAGATAAATTTTCACACGTAAAAAAGAAATACTACGGTGTACAGTAAATGTGTACAGTATGCATCAGTCCGGAATCAGGACATCCCAATTCGAAAACTAAGGCCATGTTTAGTTCCCGGTCACATCATCAAACTTCTAAAAATTCTCTCTTCAAACTTCACTATTCACCTATCACATCAAATCTCTCTCCTCGTGCATGGAGGACTAAACGTGGGTAAATAAAAAAAACTAGTTACATGGTTTTGATGTAAGAACGAAAAGTGTTACAGTGTCCGATGTGACTTTTTCACTTCACTTTTTACCTTTCTCCAGGAACTAAACACCCCCTAAATTGCATTGGCCGACAAATAAAGGAGGACATGAGCTAATTAATGATGAGGTGGAAGCGAGCAAACAAACCTTTATATGGCCCCGTTTAGTTTAAAAATTCTCTATCCAAACTTCACTATTTAACATTCACATCAAATCACATCAAATCCTTCTCCTTATGCATGAAGCATTAAATATAGGTAAATAAAAAAACTAATTGTATATTTTTGATACACACGACGAGACGAATCTTATGATAGATCATGATAGGACACTGTTTATCACAAACAAACGAAAAGTGCTACGCTGCGCTACAGTGTTTGATGTGACCTTTCTATCAACTTTTCACCCCAAACACTAGCTGTGTTTAGTTCCACATCACATCACCAAAGTTCCCAAAATTCTCTCTCCAAACTTCACTATTCACCTATCACATCAACTCTCTCTCCTCGTGCACGGAACACTAAACGTGGGTAAATAAAAAAAACTAATGACATGGTGTTGATGTACACGATGAGACGAATCTTTTGAGCCTAGTTAGGTCATGGTAGGACAATGTTTACCACAAACAAACAAAATTTGTCAGATGTGATAATTGTTGTGCGTTGAATTGTTTGAATCAGCATATATCCACTCAGATCGTGGCAGCTTGCATTCCCATGGGTGTTTATAGGATGCTATGGCTGTGTTTAGACGCGAAAAGTGAAGATGAAGAGCACTGTATCATTTTTCATTTGTATGTGGTAAATATTATCGATTAAATAGCTCAAAAAATTCATCTCGCAACATACTCCCTCCGTATTGGTCTCCAGATCCCATCCTCCTCGGCTAATTAAACGAGTACAAAAATAACTAAAATAAACCAAGATAAAAAAGGAGCTCCAGCTCACTATCTTTTCTCAGCAAAAAGAAAAAAAGACATTTTTGAGAAATAAAAATGTGCTATTGTATTTATTATTAACAAAAAGGAGAGAAAAGCAGAAAATTTCTCCGCGGGTAACGGGCGGCGCATCGACGGGGTCTCTCTCTCTCTCTCTTGTTGCGCTAACGCCGCGTCGCCCCACTTTTGGCTGGTTCATCGTCCCGCCATATCGGCTCCTCCTGTCCTGTGTGCTTATAATACTAACCGACACCTTCCATCTCCTTCCTCCGATCTCCCCGTATATTCTCTATTTCTCTCCCACACAAGTCGTCAGGCGCATCTTGCAATAATAATGGCGGACGAGAAGCTTGCCAAGCTGCGGGAAGCCGTCGCCGGCCTCTCGCAGATCAGGTGATCTTCCATACCATACGTTTTTGCTTTCAGAGGATCATCCATCGCTCGTGGTTGATGAGAATTTGAGATCTTGATCCTTTCTTCTTCATTCTCTAAATGCTGTTCGTTTAATTTCTTGGTCTGCAGCGAGAATGAGAAGTCCGGTTTCCTCAGCCTCGTCGCCCGCTACCTCAGGTAAGTCGTAACACACGCATCAGCACATGATCAAGAATTATTCAGATAATGCGAATTTGGCGATCCATTCGAAATGCATCGATCTGATCGCGTCTGCATTTGATCGTGGCGACAAATCATAGCGGCGATGAGGAGCTCATCGAGTGGGCCAAGATCCACACGCCCACCGACGAGGTGGTGGTGCCGTACGACACCCTGGAAGCCCCACCTGAAGGTGCCCACTGCAGCACACAGCCTGAATCCATTTCTCCTGCTATTCTTCTTCAGCGTGATGCTGAATCTGAAAAAAAAATGGTAATGCTGAATCTGAATGTGAACGCCTAGACTGATTTGCCTAAGTAACTAAATGCAGACATCGAGGCAACCAAGAAGCTGCTCGACAAGCTCGTCGTGCTGAAGCTCAACGGCGGCCTGGGCACCACCATGGGGTGCACTGGACCCAAGTAAGCTGCATATGGCTGATTTGTCCAGTTCAGTTCAAGAACACAGATCCTAGAAGCAAAACTGTTTCTTGTTTTTGTTTACTTTGAATATATTATTTATAAGCTGAGGAATTTCCCACATGTCACTGTATCTGAATATGAGAGCATCGTCTTCATGGAATTCTCTGAACATGCTGTCTGATGGAACATTGCAGATCGGTCATCGAAGTGCGCAATGGATTTACTTTCCTCGACCTGATTGTTATCCAGATCGAGGTGGGTTCAACGCCGTGATGCATCCCGTGTTTCCTTGAATTTTATCACTTAGTCTTTTGTCCTGCAATCTGACACTCAGCGATGAGTGATGGCATTTCTTTTACAGTCACTCAACAAGAAGTACGGCAGCAATGTGCCACTGCTTCTGATGAACTCCTTCAACACCCATGAAGACACCTTGAAGGTAAATTCTTGTCGCATTGGAGATCAAGAGCCAACTAAACAATTCCTGAACGCTAACAAGTATGCTTTGCACTGCAGATTGTTGAGAAATATGCCAATTCAGACATCCAAATCCATACATTCAATCAGGTGTGACAAGAAAATTTTTGTTATTGTCAGACACTGTTTGAATCTTAGCTCTGCATAACTTTAAATGATTGCTCTGTCAATAATTTTTTTTGAAAAAAAAACATATCAATACAGAGCCAGTACCCTCGTGTGGTAGCTGATGAGTTCTTGCCATGGCCATCCAAGGGGAAGACTGACAAGGATGGCTGGTAAGCCACTGCCATATATAGCTCAATCAGGATATTGATGGCATGAACACACGTACCAATCTTGAATACCTTTGCATTAAATAAACATTTCAGGTACCCTCCTGGCCATGGTGATATCTTCCCATCATTGATGAACAGTGGAAAGCTCGATTTACTAATCTCACAGGTCTGAATATGGGAATATCCTTACCTCCCATTGTTCAATGTTCATCTAATTTTTCATGAACTAAGATTCTTTTTGTCCTTTGACCCTTTTACAGGGAAAAGAGTACGTGTTTATTGCAAACTCGGATAACTTGGGTGCTATTGTTGACATGAGTATCCTTATGTAAATTAGCATTACCATTTGCTTTACAAATTTTCTGGTTAAGCTAGTTTGCAATGTACTTAACTGTTGAATAGAGATACTGAACCATTTGATCCACAAGCAGAATGAATACTGTATGGAGGTATGTAATTGCTTGATATCTGATGAAGTTAAGATTACTTGGAGTTGGCTGGTAAGGAAGTTCTACAACCTCTTTTCAGGTCACCCCGAAAACTTTGGCTGATGTAAAAGGTGGCACACTGATCTCATACGAAGGAAGGGTTCAGGTAAACTTGACTTTCTGTGCTACCAGATCTACGATTCTGTCTTCATATATGATCTCTAAATTGCAAATACTTTGTGCATAAACAGTTATTCTCAGATTTTACCATGGTTTTAAATAGCGGGTTAAGGGGTTTAGCGGTTCGGGTCAAAAAATAGCTAATAGCGGGCGAAATGAGGCTATAGCGGTTTTTAGCGGCTAAATTGTACATGATTTCAAATAGCGGTTTTCGGTCTCAAAAGGCTATAGCGGGAGATTTAAAACCTTTTACACATATTTTCTAGTTTTTCAGTGACATCTGATTACTGTTGTTATGAAAATATTGTTTTCCCTGTCTGCAGCTTCTGGAGATTGCACAAGTTCCTGATGCGCATGTAAGTTATAAGCTAGCATAGCACATTCAAATAAATAATTAACAACAATGAAGTAGTTGTAGAGCCTTTTTCTGACATTGATTCCGAAAACTTCTGAGCATAGGTGAACGAGTTCAAATCAATTGAGAAATTCAAGATATTCAACACAAACAATCTGTAAGTGATTGTAATTGTAATTTTATTCTTTTAGATATAAAATTTCCAAAATTTCCTAATGTTATTCCGGTTTTTGGCAGATGGGTGAACTTGAAAGCTATCAAACGCCTTGTTGAAGCTGATGCACTCAAGATGGAGATCATCCCGAATCCTAAGGTAAAAATTCATGTTAGGGAACCCTATTTCCATCAGGGTCACTTCATGAACTTTATAACAAATGTCCAATATGATTTTTGAAGAATATAAAATATTTATGATGGAGAACATATAATTTCAGGAAGTAGATGGCGTGAAAGTTCTTCAGCTGGAAACAGCAGCCGGTGCAGCAATCAGGGTACTAGCAAAATACAATATATACATCAATACATTTTTATCTTACAAATAAAGGTAACAAACAATATTTTGTTGGACCAGTTCTTTGACCACGCAATTGGTATCAACGTCCCGAGGTCCCGGTTCCTACCAGTCAAGGCAACATCAGATTTGCAGCTAGTACAGGTTTGTACAATAGGCTGAATGAAATTACGTAGATAATGCTCTTTATGACACTCTAGCTGAACATGTTTTGCCTTGTAGTCTGATCTATACACCTTGGTTGATGGCTTCGTAACACGCAATTCAGCTAGAACAAACCCATCAAATCCCTCGATTGAGCTGGGTCCTGAGTTTAAGAAGGTCAACATCTAGCATTAATTCTTCACAAAAAGAGGTTCTAACATTAAGTTGTGAGTTCCAAATGCAAATAAGAGGCATTTTCTTTCTTCTCACATAATGACAGGTTGGGAGTTTCCTTGGCCGCTTCAAGTCAATCCCTAGCATTGTGGAGCTTGACAGATTAAAAGTTTCGGGTGATGTTTGGTTTGGTTCTGGTATTGTGCTGAAGGTACATCTTCCTAAGTTGTAGCACAGCTATGCTCTTCCTGAGTTGCAGAACATCTTCCTATGTTCGCATTAGTTTCTTGCGTTTATTCAAAGACTCCATTTATCACGCAACATTTTATACGTTGTAGATAAGTAATATGTGGACAATTTGCATCTCCTCTTCCATTGTTGCAATTACTCTCTTATAAGCCTTGATGTAGTGACACTTCTCTGTAATTTTAGGGGAAAGTGACCATCACAGCAAAACCTGGTGTCAAGCTAGAAATCCCAGATGGAGCAGTGATTGAGAACAAGGTACATTTACTCAAGAGGCACACTCCTTTTTATATCTCAAGAATTTTTCAGTTTTAAAGAAAATAGATGCACCTTAGTTTTGCTTTTTCTTAATGTTTATCAGCATTTATGTTACCTTCAAGATAATTTTGGAGAGGAAAGACGGTAATTCTAGAACTGTTGCATGCTTATGCAAGTAGAATTTTTAGACGATATTTTAGCATTTCACTTCTCAACAAAAAACAAAAAGGAACAAAAGAAATAACTTGAAATGTAAGGTTAAAAAATCAAGATGATAGCACAAATTATGTTTTTAACAACATAGTATTTATGATTTTATTTCAGGATATCAATGGCCCTGAGGACCTTTAAACGAGCACCGGCGAACAAGCTGCATTCAGCAAGTGGCAGATCGTTTTCCACCTTTTCCCTGTAGATTTGAACAGGCTCCATGACACTGGAGGATATTCATTACACAATTTTGCTTCAATATAAACAATCATATGTACCTTACATACTTTTTTTGACGAAACTATTTTACATACTTCAGTTCTGCTTCTTGTCCAATTTCTTTTTCATGTGGCTGTTACAAAAAATCTTGTCCCAGCAACTACCATCTCAGCATGCATCTAATCATAGGTTACTACAATTGCATATTTGATCAACATGGACTTGAAATGTCAGTAAATTATGTAATCCATTCCTCTGAACTTCGGCACATTCCGTAAGTACATTAACTCTCCCCATCGACTTCAAACAAAAATGATTACTTTTCTGCAGGAGAGATCAATTCCAGTAGTTCTATATCCAGTTCAAAAGGAGCATCAGGCTGTAACAAAGCATGGAAGCAAACAAGACCAATTCAGTTCATGAATGTGCTAATCAAGCTAGGATTTTGATAAACAAAAAGAATTACCGGTATCTCACTCATCCCCCTTTTCCCATATCCGAGCTCTGGAGGGACAATTACTCTCCTCTGCATGAGCAATAACATATAGACATAACAGAGATATAGTCAGTAAAGTATTAGGGTGAGACTGAATTCTTTGCCTTCACTTGTGCTAGTGGTCCTTTTGCATACCTTTCCCCCTACTCTCATCCCCTCAGTTATCGTGTACATGGCGGCTGGAGGCTTCGGTGCTGCTTGTGCTGAGTATAGCCCATTGGCATTGTCTGCAAAGTTGCGCTTTCGCTCTTTCCCAGGCAGCGACCCAACAGTGAACTCATAAGGCTACTAGAAGAAGACACACAAACATCTTATTTCTTATTGGCCTAGAGCACTAGTCCAATTTCTAGTACACAAAGATCAGGAGCAGCTTGCCACAT
The DNA here is from genome assembly GCA_900205405.1 of Echinochloa crus-galli. NCBI lineage: Eukaryota > Viridiplantae > Streptophyta > Magnoliopsida > Poales > Poaceae > Echinochloa > Echinochloa crus-galli. The sequence continues at coordinate 477,422 of OAMR01000746.1, read as the reverse complement.
CACCTGCGCGATACTTCGGTTACCTGCAAGGAGCTTGGATTCACGGCTTGACACTGCGGTGATGCCACGGTATATGCAGTCGAAATGAACCTTCAGAGTTGAGACAATGACCATTAGTTTCAGACTTTCAGTTAAGAAGGATGGGACTGCCAATGTGCAGAAGTGACAAGCTTTACCAGCACGGTTGAGCCTTTTTCAGCAGTTGCCCCCTTCCCTTCAACAAGATCATAGTACTTCAGTCCGTCAGCTGCTACAAAAAGCTATCAGATCAGATCGCTCGGAGATCAGAGAATGGAGTTCAATTAGTCAATTTAGCAGGGTTCAGGAAGGCTGTAGCTTTGCAAACATATATGTAGCAACAGATGCAGAAACCAAGAAATTAAACCAACAGCGCAAGGAATCAGGCACACCGACGTACGTGCAGTGACATAGTCCTCCGGCGGCACTGCAATGCGTCCCCTCCTCGCGGCGAGCGAAGGCGGCGGCGGCGAGACGGCGGTCAAGAAACCGGCGGAGAGGAGCTGCAAGGCCGCCCGCCGCCGGGAGACGGCGCCGGGGAGGCAGCACGGGGCGCAAGTCTCCCTCGAAGGATGAGGAGGAGCGGACGAGGGAAGTGGGTGGCGGTGGAAGGTTCTAGAAGCCAGGGCAGAGGAAGCCATTGGGGAGGGGAAGTGGAAGATGGGAGGGGGTGATGCGAGGGGCCGAAATGGCGCGCGCACAACTGCCACTTCATCATCATCATATCCATAAGCAGGCAGCTCTTTGTTTCCTAGCGGATGGGTATCAGGAATATCCCATTCCCTCCTTGTTTATATATTTATTTTGAAACCAACATTTTCCATCATTTATATAGTTTCTTTTTCCTATTTCAATAATTTTTAAATTTCCATTTCTTCATTTTCTAGGTCCTGGTATTATGTAGCTCCAAAATTTCTGTGTCCACTTGCCAGTGTCCAATTCTGAGTGGAAACTTGAACTCTTTGCTGATTTTTTTTGGAACTTCAACCATTTGCAATATATTTTGATTTCCAGCATAAAGAAGTGAAGGACTTTCCTTGCAAAATCAATTCAAGGGCGGCCACAAGATACATTGCAAAGCATGATAAGAGAAATCTGAAAGAAAAAAAAACAACGAAACACATTCCATTCAATACCATGTTACCTCTATACAATTTTGCAGTTGCCGAGCTCAGACAACTTGCTATCGCTAGGGTGCTAATACCCAAACACACACAATTCGCTAAGCAGCCTTTGGCTCTAATTTCCTATATAAGAACGTGTAGATTGGCCCAAAGATGATGTATCCCAGCTCCAAACGTATGCACATGCACTAGCTCTCTATATTAATAACACCTCCAGTTCTGTTTGGCCTCACCGACCTTTCTATGTCAGTGTTACTCGTAGGCGTTGTTGGCATTGAACTTCCTGAGAGGCCCAAGGACCGCTTTTGCTTTGGTGGCTCCCTGTCATCCACGAATGAGAAGAATCTTTTGAGGCTGCGCTTTGATTTTGATGACCCTGGCTCTGCGGAGATTGCTTCCGGTGGTTCATGTCTCAGGTACTGGCGTAGCATGATGCCGAAGTAAATAAGCAGTGCGATGACACATGCTACACCACAAATGAGGAACAGGCCCATGAAGCTCTCAAGGCGGAGCTGGTTTGAGTCCACAAACTCAGTGTTGTCAGCTGAGCAATCTCCTGTCTTGAGCCACTTGTCGTGGATCCGCTGCAGTTCCCCGTTCTCCGACAGTGTGAGAATTGCGGTGGACAGGTCTACTTGAAGAGGGGAGTCCCTTGGAAATGCCTGAAAGAGTGAGTTTTAAGATGCTATGTTCATGAACGAAACAAAGTGCTCTACACTTTAGATATTAGACTTCTACTGCTAACAAGTGCAAGAAAGGCTTCAAAATCAGTGTGTATGACCATCAGCTATGTGAACAGTAGATGGAACTCTTATAGTCAATACTGTTAAGTTAGTAGGTTACTGTAGGTAAGGAATCTTCAAGATGACATAAAGTTTAATGTACTTACAAAGCCCCATCCTCTACTGGTGAAATCTGAGCCAGCTACAGCAATCTTGCAGTTAGTTGACAGAAACAGCTCAACATAGGGGCGCTCGTCAACAATGGCCATAACACCTCCTTTCTTAGGGCCTAGCTTGAGGCTTTCAGCGTATTCTTCAGGAGAACCAAGAGCTTTTAGCCTTGATTGTGAGATGTTAAGTTCCTTGACCATGTATTCTTCTGCATAAGAACCGACTAAAAAGCCAATAGGATAATCACTATGTTTCAGATCATCAAGTCCTCTTATAGAAGTATCAAGTTGTTGCACGGTTAGGATGGAAGTAAGACTTGCAGTATAGCTCGATTGAATGATCAAAACAACGAATAGCCATATGATCAAAACACCACGTCCTAAGGTGCTCATAGTGTTTTCTCCTGGTAGCAAATAAAGATGGAGGTGACAAATCAGAACAGAAGGTTGATTGCAATGAAAGACAAAACAGGAAAGACTAGTTTACTCACTATGTGCAAAAAATAGAGTTGAAAAGCTGAACCTGCAGAGAATAAAACAGATCATAAGCTCATTTCATAGGAAAGAATCAAGAAATTAGAAAAGCATTTAGCAATACATGTGGAGAAGTGCTTTAAATCTTTGATAGACAAAACTAACAAAAAGAGGATAATACATCATAATATCATGTGGAATAGATTGTGCAAATGCAGACATCTTTTCTGCAACAAATCTAAAATTACAAGATTTAAGTTCCTTGTGAATTGCTAGATGTTCCATTTGAACGAATCGTCAATGTTGTAAAACACAGTTTAAGGCTGCTCAAATATGTTGCACGGGAACAGAGGAAATCTTAACATTCATACGTAAGTGCAAAAATGTGCAGTTCAGCTCCTTACCAAACAATAGTTATTAGTTGTTGCCTTGGTGAGCCACGGAAGTCATCATTGATTCTATGCTCAAGAACCCAAATAACCACACCCACGACAAGAAAAGACAACCCTGTAACACACCACATCCCCAATGTAAACGGCTGCAAGAATGCCCAAGAATTTGTTATATGCTTTTTGACCGGAGCCAAGATAACCAGGCCTGACTCAATAAAGGGCTGGGTGAAATCGACAGTTTGAGTTCTGCTCATTGTAATTGCAATGTCCCCAATTGCTGCATCAAACTCCTGCAGGATAAGGTAACTCTGATCAGGAGGAAAAACACAAAAAAGAATTGCATGTTCATACTTACATTGTCAGCAACCTTCTGTACAAGTTGATCATAATGAGGATTTTCAGTACCACTGCCAAAAGCTTGAAACCTGTATGTAACTGGATAAGGAAGTAAAGCCAATGCTTGAGTGAAGACATCGATGCAATAGCCCGTCATTTTTCCAGTAGCATTATCTAGGGTGACAAACTCTTTAAAGCTGTATCTGTTGGGGACACCGATTATCAACTCCTTGGCATTGGAAGGAAAGACCCAACCTCGAGGCTTCTGCGCAGTCTCTCCAGGCCAAATGACATCATAGAGATGTTGATTGGCAAGAGAAGTATTAGGAGGCTTCGAATATAGGTCTTCTGGAAGGACGGTCGATAGCAATCTTGTATAGTTTGACCAAAAACCAATTGTCCGCACGCCATTTCCAATTATGCTTATGATGTCATAGGCAGGATGAATGAGTTCACCCTGAGCATCAAATTGCACTTGGCCAGATGTCCCAGTGAAGTTCACCTGTCTGATCTTACCCAGTAATCTTTTTCCCATGTCAAAAACACTCATAGCTTCAAGGTGAAGACTTGACCCAGTTGCATCACGCAACCTTGAGTCATTTGTAAATGATATCCTTCCACCGTCATCAAAAAAGGCATCCAGGGCCCGAGCTACTGTCCACACACTATCATAAACATAAAAACCATAAGCACTGAGGCGAAGATCACTGTGGTTGTATTTCTTGCTTAAGCTGCTCCATTTGGACATTAAATTGCTCTTCATCTTTGACTTAGGGATGTGTGGACGTACAGTCAGAACACCTTGCATGCCATTTATAGTTTCAGCAGGGACTGACGAATTAGCATCAAGATAAGAAGAAAGCCAATCAGTTCCAATCCATACATAGCCATTGCCCATCATGTTCAGTCCGTTTGCGAGTGAGAGAAGCTTGAGTCCAGGATCCGCACCAGTATGCAGGATAATAACACGAGACTCCATATTACTAACGGTAACCAACAAATTAAGAAGCTCACTTCTTTTAGCATTGGAGGAAAACCCAACCTTGTAGGAAATTTTACAGCGCCTAGCAGTAAGTTCATCATCCAAAGCAGCAATGCCATTTCGACCATAATCATCATCAATGTATATGGCAGTCACTATCTTCCATTGGTAGTAATCAACAACTGCGGCCACAGCTGCCATTTCATATAGATCACTGGGCATAGTCCGTACAAAGAATGGGAACTGGATTGATGATAGAGTTGCATCAGATGCAAAGGACATCAAAGGGACTTGGAGCTCATTTGCGACATATGAGATGATATGAGCAATAGTAGAGCATTGTGGCCCGATGATTGCAATAACATCAGTCTCCATGAACTGCAAAGCTGAAAAAAGGAATATTGTATCATGAGTCTCATGACCATGACCATAACTATAGAATAGAAACAAGCACTATTAAACAGTGCAAAACAAATGGCAGTGGTATTAAAGATGATCTACCTTCAACCATGCCGAGGAAACCATCATCACAATTTGTATCCCTCATGTCAACTTGTAACGTTGTTCCATTTAGAACTGTTGGATCAGAATTAATATCCTCCAAGGCTGCATGGATGGCAACCGCTGAAACGCCTCCAGTGGTGGAGTTAAACCGAAGAATAGAACCAATATTCACAACTGACGGCCTTGCAGCTAAGCTCTTGCGGATCCCATCAGGGAAGAGGAACAGGGAGAGAAGCAACAACATGAGAAAGTCTATCTTCATTTTGGCTCGAATTGTTCAAAGGCTGCGATGAACTTATTCAGATGTTGGTAAATTATCAAAGAGTTTGGGAATCCTGTTAAAAAAGAAAAGACAGAGACACTGTTATTTGAATGAACATATAGAAATGCGCAAGAGAATCAACATATAGGCATTATAAATTGAGAGAAATAATATAAGAAAGGAGGTCAACAAATGTAGGCCGGATTGAAGAATTGAAAGAAAAGCAACTTAGAACAAATACTGAACTTTTTTTGACGGATAGAACAAGGTCAGAACAAATACTGGTTATTACACTAAATATATCACGGATGGCAAACACTCATTTTAATGTGGTAGAAAATGTTTTCGGAGGAGCCATTCATGATATATATATATTTATCCTATTTCTAGAAAGAAGAAAAACCACAAAATGAAATCCCAAGATTGGTGAACATTCAACTAAACAAAGCTTTTAAAGTGGGCCCTAGAATCTTCCTGCAAGCATCATCCAGAACAACTTTGTGCTCATATGGCCGTATCCCGGAAACCAGATGCATTGTGGTCCATTAGCTGAACAGTGATAGATAAACGTGTGGCTGTCTCACTCATTCCACACGTTTCAATTAAATTTGCACACACTTTTGCTATGAACGAAAATAACAAAAGTTGGACCTTCATACCTTGGCACTGTGCAAGGCACAAGAACCAATCAAGGTATTTATTCTATTCCTTGTGTCCGAACAATCAGAAAAGAAGAAACAAACACACATTCCATACTAGTTTTTATTTAAGTGAAACAATCATCAAGTTTTGGTATTGCAAGCAGGCACGCTTGCCACGAGGTACATTCCATACTAGTAGCATGTTCCAACACAACTATCAAGGGTGCTTCCTGCAAAATTGCAGCAAAGCCTCAATTATCAACCAACCGAACCAACTAGACACGAGCTTCTTCGGCCTCTCATGCGATCTGTGCTTGTTTATCAAGTGATGATCAACAAAATGAAACTAAATGACGCCTTGTAACGAATTCGAATTGCTTGCTCCAATCAAACCCCCCACAAAAACGTCAGGTACTGATGCTATCAGGAGTATTTCGTTAATAAAAAAAAGTTCAAAAAAATTGCTATCAGGACTATTATTTTTTGAACCGGCTATCAGGACTATTATTACTAGGAGAAGCAACAAAGATCAACAGAGGAAAGTGCAGGAACTAGCCAAAGAACCCAGCTTTGCTCCGAATCACCGCTGAGAACCTGAGAAATGAGCGGAAATGGCAGCCATTGGTGGTTGGGGACATGGGGATTCGCTCGGCCCCAGAAAGGAAATGCTGAAGAGGCTGCTGTGTCTGCTGGTTCTGACGCGGAAACAGCTCGAGATTGCAAGGGGACTTACGGGTTGGGGTGGCGTCGGTGCTCCCCCGGAAGCGGAAGAGGAAATCTTGGTCGGTCTCCGCGTCGGGCCGGTGCTTGACTCCCCGTCGTCTCCTCCTCAGGAGCCCAGGACAAGGCGGCGCTGGCCTTCCCTGGAGCTCATTTTCTGAGGGTCATTTATTTTGGAGCCGCGCTGTTTACAGGAAGGAGAAGGGGACAGACAGGGGAGGGAGATGGAGATGGGAAATGGCAGGTGGGCCCCACTGCAGCAAATGACCCAGTTACAAATTACAAATCCAGTGATTAGTGAAAGCAGGGTGGACGGGGCGTGCCACGTCATCCATGAGCCATCATCATTGCATTTTCGGATTAGGTGTGGTTTGACTAAGGTAGTATCTTTATCACGGTGCTTTAACAGAGGCAATTGACTTGGATCAGTGTGGAGTTACCTAAACTTATTTGACATATCACATTTCATTCGATGAGACCATATATAGTTTCTTTGACACAATAATATTTTGGGAGGAAATGATGGATATAACTTGTCGCCTTTGTAAAGGTTAACCATGTCGATTTTGCAAAATATATGCATATGTCTGTTTGCTTATAAACTTGAGACATGTTGGTCAGTTGTTTGTTGGGGCGTTCCAATCCGGTGCAGGGTACCGAATAGGTTGGCACGTTCTGTATTGTGTATGTGATTGTCCGGATGGAGAAGGACATTGCTGCGTGTCATTTCATGTTTCGTTTATCCATCCTTGTAATAATCGAGTTGTTTCATCATAGTACAAAATTTCATACAAAACAGATAAAACACATGAGGGTTAAGGAGGAAGAGATGGAGGCATGGAGAAGGTTCACAGTCGCTGTTTCACCCACAGCAGTACAGCACCCGTGATGGCGTGGGCCACGTTGTGCACCAACGCTGACCAGAGCCGGCCAAGCGTTGCACGTGTCACATCCCCAGTGGTGGACGGGGCGATGGTGGCCCCGGCCCCACCGACACACTCTGCTCTGTTTCAGCATCACATGGCTTGCAGGTGCAGGCCCATAGGTCATAGGCCATCAATCGGTTTGCTAGGCAGGCTGTGACTGATGCAAGTAAGGTAAACCCCGTTGCTCCCTCTCCATGCAACCTCGATGAGATGATGGAGTGTGTGAGTGGGCAAAGAAAGGAATAGAGATTTTCTCTTTTTTTACCACAGATATATATACTCTTTTTAGTCTATATTCTTTGGTCTCAAGATGGTAAGGTAGATGATTCTCCTGATGCTACTGCTCATCAAACATAGTGTTGGTACCCCCAAACTAAGGCATCAGTGAACACGTAGACGGTAGATCTGGATAATCAGCAGGTAATAGGCTTATTCTTACTATATTTGAACTAGTCTACTAGATTACTGTTTTGTGTGTTGGACTATATAAAGTACCGTATGTACTAGTAGATGTGTTTCCTGTCTCTCACGGGCAGCTAGCCCACAGGAAGACAAAGGGTGACCTCTCAACCTGCAGCAGGCTACTTTCCTACCAATATCACCTTTAAATCAACAAATAAAAGGCAGATCTGCTAAACTTTGACTCACTTTGGAACAGGGAATGAATTTCAAATGAGTCCTCTACCCTAAAAAAATTTTCAACACCGGAGCCCTGTAAAATTCCTGAAATTCAGCCATTCCAAACAGACCGGCAGCATCAGCATGGCTGATCATGGCTAGTAGAGAGCCCAATGATGGAATACGATGGCCAAATCAGAGCTCTGTTAAATCCTTAACGCAACCAACATGACAAGTCAGTAAGGAAAACAGAACTAGGTCAGGACATCGCAAGTAATGTAGGCATGAAGAGACGGATTGAAGAATCGAAAGAAAAGCAACTTAGACAGAACAAATACTGAACTTTTTTTGACGGATAGAACAAGGTCAGAACAAATACTGATTATTACACTAAATATATCACGGATGGCAAGCACTCATTTTAATGTGGTAGAAAATGTTTTCGGAGGAGCCATTCATGATATATATTTATCCTATTTCTAGAAAGAAGAAAAACCACAAAATGAAATCCCAAGATTGGTGAACATTCAACTAAACAAAGCTTTTAAAGTGGGCCCTAGATTCTTCCTGCAAGCATCATCCAGAACAACTTTGCTCATATGGCCGTATCCCGGAAACCAGATGCATTGTGGTCCATTAGCTGAACAGTGATAGATAAACGTGTGGCTGTCTCACTCATTCCACACGTTTCAATTAAATTTGCACACACTTTTGCTATGAACGAAAATAACAAAAGTTGGACCTTCATACCTTGGCACTGTGCAAGGCACAAGAACCAATCAAGGTATTTATTCTATTCCTTGTGTCCGAACAATCAGACAAGAAGAAACAAACACACATTCCATACTAGTTTTTATTTAATTGAAACAATCATCAAGTATTGGTATTGCTAGCAGGCACGCTTGCCACGAGGTACATTCCATACTAGTAGCATGTTCCAACACAGCTATCAAGGGTGCTTCCTGCAAAAGTGCAGCAAAGCCTCAATTATCAAGCAACCGAACCAACTGGACACGAGCTTCTTCGGCCTCTCATGCGATTTGTGCTTGTTTATCAAGTGATGATCAACAAAATGAAACTAAATGGCGCCTTGTAACGAATTGCTTGCTCCAATCAATATCAAACCCCCACAAAAGCGTCAGGTACTGATGCTATCAGGAGTATTTCGTTAATAAAAAAAGTTCAAAAAAAATGCTATCAGGACTATTACTAGGAGAAGCAACAAAGATCAACAGAGGAAAGTGCAGGAACTAGCCAAAGAACCCAGCTTTGCTCCGAATCACCGCTGAGAACCTGAGAAATGAGCGGAAATGGCAGCCATTGGTGGTTGGGGACATGGGGATTCGCTCGGCCCCAGAAAGGAAATGCTGAAGAGGCTGCTGTGTCTGCTGGTTCTGACGCGGAAACAGCTCGAGATTGCAAGGGGACTTACGGGTTGGGGTGGCGTCGGTGCTCCCCCGGAAGCGGAAGAGGAAATCTTGGTCGGTCTCCGCGTCGGGCCGGTGCTTGACTCCCCGTCGTCTCCTCCTCAGGAGCCCAGGACAAGGCGGCGCTGGCCTTCCCTGGAGCTCATTTTCTGAGGGTCATTTATTTTGGAGCCGCGCTGTTTACAGGAAGGAGAAGGGGACAGACAGGGGAGGGAGATGGAGATGGGAAATGGCAGGTGGGCCCCACTGCAGCAAATGACCCAGTTACAAATTACAAATCCAGTGATTAGTGAAAGCAGGGTGGACGGGGCGTGCCACGTCATCCATGAGCCATCATCATTGCATTTTCGGATTAGGTGTGGTTTGACTAAGGTAGTATCTTTATCACGGTGCTTTAACAGAGGCAATTGACTTGGATCAGTGTGGAGTTACCTAAACTTATTTGACATATCACATTTCATTCGATGAGACCATATATAGTTTCTTTGACACAATAATATTTTGGGAGGAAATGATGGATATAACTTGTCGCCTTTGTAAAGGTTAACCATGTCGATTTTGCAAAATATATGCATATGTCTGTTTGCTTATAAACTTGAGACATGTTGGTCAGTTGTTTGTTGGGGCGTTCCAATCCGGTGCAGGGTACCGAATAGGTTGGCACGTTCTGTATTGTGTATGTGATTGTCCGGATGGAGAAGGACATTGCTGCGTGTCATTTCATGTTTCGTTTATCCATCCTTGTAATAATCGAGTTGTTTCATCATAGTACAAAATTTCATACAAAACAGATAAAACACATGAGGGTTAAGGAGGAAGAGATGGAGGCATGGAGAAGGTTCACAGTCGCTGTTTCACCCACAGCAGTACAGCACCCGTGATGGCGTGGGCCACGTTGTGCACCAACGCTGACCAGAGCCGGCCAAGCGTTGCACGTGTCACATCCCCAGTGGTGGACGGGGCGATGGTGGCCCCGGCCCCACCGACACACTCTGCTCTGTTTCAGCATCACATGGCTTGCAGGTGCAGGCCCATAGGTCATAGGCCATCAATCGGTTTGCTAGGCAGGCTGTGACTGATGCAAGTAAGGTAAACCCCGTTGCTCCCTCTCCATGCAACCTCGATGAGATGATGGAGTGTGTGAGTGGGCAAAGAAAGGAATAGAGATTTTCTCTTTTTTTACCACAGATATATATACTCTTTTTAGTCTATATTCTTTGGTCTCAAGATGGTAAGGTAGATGATTCTCCTGATGCTACTGCTCATCAAACATAGTGTTGGTACCCCCAAACTAAGGCATCAGTGAACACGTAGACGGTAGATCTGGATAATCAGCAGGTAATAGGCTTATTCTTACTATATTTGAACTAGTCTACTAGATTACTGTTTTGTGTGTTGGACTATATAAAGTACCGTATGTACTAGTAGATGTGTTTCCTGTCTCTCACGGGCAGCTAGCCCACAGGAAGACAAAGGGTGACAAAGACAAATGCTAGGAGATGATGAAGATGACAGCACGTGGGGCCAGCTTCCTTCCAGCAATCATTTTCATTACTTGCACGAGCTACTAGATCGATCGTAGTTAAATCTTGATTATTATATTATTGCTAGAAAGTGATTCAAGTAAAAAAAAATGCATGTAGATATATGCAAGCCACTGATTTTGTTAGCATGTAATTTGATTGTGTACTGCATATAATTGTGATACTATCCGGTATGAAAAGTGCCGAATTGCATATATGGATACATACATTGACGCAAATTAGAGTAGGTAGGCACTATCTGTGCAGTACTTTGCCAAAGATTCGGAAGAAACCTACATCCACCGTTGAAGTAGAGCGAATAGAATTAACATAACGTGCAACACGAGGTTATGGCGGTCTGCCTCAATTAAGTAGGCTACCTCAAGAATGTACGCACGTCTCTGTCCTGATCAGTCAACATTTCTGACTCCAATTCCCATGCCATCTTTTTTTTAAAAAAAAATTGAAGGTATTCTTCAAGGAATACCTTACATATCTAAAATTGTATATTTTTCAGGGGGATAAAGAGAGAGTACCTACATTTTGGTAACTGAAACATGATAAAGGCGTAAAAAGATTGAGTAATGTATCATTTGCCATGCCCAATAATGCACCTCAGCATCTCTTTTTAATTTCCTCGTCATGCTTCATTGTTGCACTGGCATGACAAGCCAGGAATATAACTAGCATCTCAAGCCTAGCAACGTGTGGCCAACATATATCTGGGTCACATATAATTAAGCAGCAGGTAGCTTTAATTTAATTATCCTCCTTGCTTCACCTTATTGGAGCAAGACAGGTGATTTGCATCTGCTTGATCGGTCCTGCATTACTTAACCAATAAACTGTGTTACATTCCATTATTTGTTTCTTTAAAGAGTAGTAGGAGCTATAGAATAAATGGTGAAAGGTCACTCAGCGAACTCTAAAAAGTAGGACAACTTATCTACCAAGAAAGGAAAAAGACGATTATTCATCTAAAACTAATAATGGTAACTCAGGGCTTCCACGAGTGTCTTCAAACAGCTATTCCACTATTTGTCAAGCTAAGAATAAGGCCACCGAACAAACTCCTCAGCAAGCTGTCCAGATCAGGGTATATGTCCTTTTATTTTTTTCCTTTCAGAACAGGAAAAGACCAAAGACGACACTGACATATGTCACATGCGTGCGAGTAGCATCTGATGCTGTTGCCTGAAAATTCTGCGTGCCTTTGCAAGCAACTAGCCTAAACTATGTAGTCTACGGCCGCGTTTAGATGCCCAGTTGGGAGTCCCGATTTGGGACTGTGGCGTGTCCTGTCGCCGTAAATGCGCACTGTAGCATTTCGTTTGTATGTACGAAAAATTGTCTAAAAATTGATTAATTAGGCTCAAAATGTTCGTCTCGCAGAGTACAACAAAACTGTGCAATTAGTTTTTGATTTCATCTACATTTAATACTCCATGCATGTTATGACATTTTGATGTGATGGTGAACCTTCTTTTTGCATAGTGTATTTGGGAGTAACTTTTGGAAAACTTTTGGGAACTAAACAGCCCTACATATGTGAATATGATGTGAAGCTTTACATTTGTGGGCATCTAACAAGGCTGGAAATCAAATGAAAACGCAGCAAGATGGATCATTCCAGCAGCGCCGAAAGTCGTTTTCGGTTGAGCATTGGCTGACTTTCAGTTCCTCCGGTGTGAAAGTGAGAAGAAAGAAATGGGAGAAAACAAAAGGAAACCAGCGCACAGCAGAATAATAATATTCTTCGTAGCTGTGATCGTGCAATGCCACTGGATATGCACAAATCAAAAGAGCCTAGTGGGGAAGAACATACCTTGAAAACTGCTAACTGTAATTGTCTAGGGATTAGTCATGGCATCGTATAATTCCTAGAGCGAAATGGATTGGTGAAACGAATAAACCAGCCCATATCACACATTGATCCATCACTCACCACATCGGAAAGTTTCTTCTTTCAGAACAAGCCATTGCTATGAGTACAGCCGGGAGCCGAGCAGAGAGACCAAGCCGGTAATAATGTCTTGAAATTGACAAATTGATAGTGAATATCTCGCCGTCAACGAACTCATCCTACTACTTCAAAAAAAAACCGAAAATATACATACCCGTAGACTCAAAAGAACCAACTGATGGAAAGTAATATGTAGATTGCGCGTTCATCCTTTTGAGGGGAAAGTTGTGCATGAATTTGAACCGAGTACTGATTTGCTTTCCTGGTTCTTTCCAAAAAAGCACTAGTGTTTGCTACAACAGGTAACAAGTGCAGGAGAAGAAAGCAGCCGGTGGCTTGTGTAGTGCCTCGAAAATGGAGGCCAGATTTAGACACCACGCAAGGCATATGGCCGAAGCTTTTTTGGGGCCGTGACTTCGATGCAGCCACGAACCCGATTCCATTCTATAACGATTCAGTTCCTTTCTTACACATCCGTCATGTTCATACAGTAGTAGCATAGACAGGATCTCTCAAACTGCAGCAGGCTACTTTCCTACGAATATCACCTTTAAATCAACAAATAAAAGGCAGATCTGCTAAACTTTGACTCACTTTGGAACAGGGAATGAATTTCAAATGAGTCCTCTACCCTAAAAAAATTTTCAACACCGGAGCCCTGTAAAATTCCTGAAATTCAGCCATTCCAAACAGACCGGCAGCATCAGCATGGCTGATCATGGCTAGTAGAGAGCCCAATGATGGAATACGATGGCCAAATCAGAGCCTTGTAAAATTCCTGAAATTCAGCCATTCCAAACAGACCGGCAGCATCAGCATGGCTGATAATGACTAGTAGAGAGCCCAATGATGGAATACGATGGCCAAATCAGAGCTCTGTTAAATCCTTAACGCAACCAACATGACAAGTCAGTAAGGAAAACAGAACTAGGTCAGGACATCGCAAGTCACAGCATCTTTACCCTCTTCAACTCTCCGAACCAAATAATCCGCAAAGCAAAAAGAAGTTGTATCATGTGAATGTTTCTAAGTTCTTAAGTGAGCCGGTATCAGAGGTCGCCAAGCTCGTTTAGCTGCCAACGACCTTACACGAAAACTTCTGTCTTCCTTTTTCTCCTCATCAAGACCTAAACCTAGCTAGAGCGCTAGTCCGCCTTTTTGTTCTCTTCAGATTTATCATCCTGCACTTCTTCACCGGATTCCTCCGCTTCAGCTTTTGACTCATCAAACTCCAGAAGCTGCATATATATCTTAAGTCAGTCTTGCATTCTAAAACATCCATCTTTTATACTGTAACTACTTTATTAGGGAAACAAAAGGAATACAACTTTGCACTAAAGCAACCAAAAATAAATGAGATGACAACAAGATGAAAGAAATGACCGGATGGAACTACAAGGCATCATCAACACTATAAAGTACAATAATCATCACAAAGTGAAACACCAACACAGCACAATGACAACTTTTTCATGACTCTGCTGAAGATCTATTAGACAGGTAAGAAAAGGCTACAAGCACATTTGATGGTATTGATAGTACAGAAACCAAATGTACAAATGGAAGGTCCATAAGGTGACTGACTCAGGTAATCATAAATTCCAAGTGAATAAGAAATCTGATTGAAAATGAGTGTTATTTATTCTTTAAAGAACACTAGTTTACCCTATAATATCGAAAAACCGTGCTGCAGGAACAGTACCAATAAATGAACTTTTGCCATAAGATCCTTTTTCATGCAAGCCCCGCGCTAGTTTTTTAAGCCGCGACATTTTGTAGTAACAGTTAAGAGATAAGCATCAAAACAGGAAACTCAGGAACAGAAGTGGGCCCAACTAAAGGAACAGTTTTACTCTCTGTAATAATGGTATCTTTTATGTAACTTTTATGCTACTCAGTTCAAATCAAAGGACGAGGTATAAGGTAACATGAAATATCTTTCTGGATGGTAGCTGCTGCAAGTATTCAGAATCTGACCTGTTTTACTTCTCCATTCCACAAACAGTGAACGGCAACAAAACCAATCACGCCAGGAACAATGTATAGTAGAGCAGGCTGCAAATGCCCAAAAAATGACACATGTTAATATTTCAGAGATGACAGAAATAAGGGGCGATACGGCAGTAAACCTAAGTAACAGAACTCACCTGAGCAGCTTGGAACCAGTTCATTACAAAGATGGTCACCGTCAAACCCACAGTGTATCCCAAAAATGCACTGTTGAAGTAACGGTTCTTGATACCTCTTGAGACATCAAAACGCAGGGCAAGCGCAACAAATATGCCTGGAAATGAAAGTACAGATCCATATTATGTGCTGAATGACAGAGAAACTGGCTGAACGAAAATCACATTTTTTTTCCATGCAGCTGAAATCAGTTGAAGTTATATATTTTGTTTCCACTGTACATGCAGTGTTGTCCTCTAGGGATCAGGAATGGATACACATATTGCTTGTATTAGCAACAACTCAAGAAAGAGCATGCAACTGCATAGCTTAGAAATAAACCTGAGCATGGACCGAGCCATATTGCCCAACTAAAACAGAAATATCTGAGCATGATCCAATTCCAATTGGACTTTTATTCTCATTCAAGTACTACAAGAATACATAAATTGCAAAACTAACCAATTAATATATCATAAATCTAGAAAACCTGATACTTGTTACTTCTCACCAATACATCCCCACAGATCAAGAAAAAAAAAGAGCTCTATTGATACAGCAAATATGTAAATTATCCTCACAGACAACCTAACAAGGTCCCAGTATAAATAGCAACTTGCTACAGATGATAGTGTAGAACAAAGTTGGTACTCATACTGTGACTAATATATTACCATTCAGTCGGGAAAATTTTAATTCACTGCAAACATCAGCAGAATGTAATATAGCACAAGAAAGAAACTTTTACTACTTACCAGGAATCACAATGTCACCAAGGCCAAGCATAGAGAACGGCCGTGCAGCATCTGCAGTTGGAAACAGAAGCTGTGCAAAACAATGCAGAGCCAGATTAGTCAATGACAAAATGGAACCGACAATGGTGTTAAAGAAGACAATTCACGAAGAAAGAGCACTGACCTTTATCGGAGCATCAAATGATTTAGCCACACTGACCATAACAGGAGTGAAGAACACCCAGAAAATGTCATACACAAAAAGTCCCGCCTGAAAATGCAAAAGGAAAGATGCATTCACATATGAATCTCTAGAGATCAATAGAGAATGATAGTGGCACTATGTTGAAAGAACGGCAGAAATCAGCTGAAAATGCAAAAGGAAAGATGCATTCACATATGAATCTCTCGAGATCAATAGAGAATGATAGTGGCACTATGTTGAAAGAACAGCAGAAATCAGTTCAACTTGAACTGATGAAATTGCTGTAATTATAATTTTCAGAAATAACATAGTCAACAAGGGCTCAATTACTTCAGAACTATAATAAACCAGTACGAGGTTCCACATTTTAACATTCATGAGACAATGTCATCGCAATTCAAAGCTTGCTAATATCATCTCCATGAGAGAAAACCTATTTTTTCAAAGTTTAAGAGGTATGACAGTGCATACTAAAAGCCAAAGTATAAAAGATAATTCACCATTATGATGCCACAGCTAGGACAGATATTGCAGTGAAATGATATTTTGGTCAAAGAGGGGAAGGGATGAAAAGAACAGTCAATGATCTGAAACCTGATTCTACGATACGCTAGTGTTATAATATATATCAAAGATGTTAAGATGATAAGGGTAATAATTATGACCATAATTAGAAACAATAGAGATTTGAATCTACACACAGCACAGCAAGCAATACTTCCAATTTCTTATAGCGCATAACAGATAGTTCCTTCCGTAAGCAAATAAAGTCAAATTAACATGCTTGTGACTGAAATAATGAGTATTTGTTCTTAGAAGTTATACCAGAAAATAGAAATACATAGGCGTTCAAAGCAATGCACAAAATTGGATGGAAACCTTACCAAGAGAATGGCTCCAGTTTTAAATGATCCCAATGATAGCATCTCAATCCCCTGCAAATTTGAAGCGTTAAGGCTCTGGTGAGGGGAAACAATCAAATTCAGAAAGGTTTAATCTTTAGTATGCATATTAACAGACCTGAATACAGAAAGCAATTCCCAGAACATTGTTTGCTAGCCAATGCTTCTTAGATGCATACCACATGCAAAAGAAAAATCCCGGGATTGAAGCAACAATCTGTGACTTTGTGAACTCCACCGAGAGTGCTGAAATAAGAAACTCATGGACTTAAACCATCTACAAGAATAAAGATTGTAAAGGGAGGAAACTGGCACAGTTAAACTCCAATACTCCTATCCTTGCTATGAGTTACAACCCATATAAGAAGTCAATGCCAAATCCAAAGGCTATCTTAACACCATAACAGCTATTATTATAACCAAAATCCATGTCCATAATAAATTCTGTCAGCAAAGAATGTATTTTCATGCCAGTACATAGTTCATCTAATGTCACAGAAAAATGGCCATATCTGCATCAAGCAATATCATTTTGTTCGTAACAAGGATGAAAACAAAAATGGTGAAAAGTTCTAGTTCATTCAGGCCACAAAATAAGATTATATATTGACTCAGTACATCTTTTGTTTCAATTCACAGCAGCATTAAGGATAGAATCAAATAGCAATCCACCATATCATTGAAAACTGACGAGCAAGAGAGAGCATCAAAGTGAGTGGGGATCATACAGTGGATAAATGGAGCCCGCCAAACGATGAGATTATCATTCCATTCTTTTGGAAGAAAACGTTTTATAGAAGGAAGCAATGTTGCACTGCATAACAAAGGAATGAATGCAAACATTAGCTCAGAATACACTACTAAGTGTATCCATATCTGCAGAAGATATTCCAAGAAAAAATGGACTTACGAGAGAGCAACAATGCCAAGAATGAAAAAGTAGGCAGTGAGCACAGCATTGACCAAGTCTTTTGAAAGAAACTTGAATAGAAGGAACAGTGACAGGAGCATAGCACTTCCCACTAAGGGGAACCGCATAGCATGCTCCTTGGACATTGTCTCCTGCATAATAACAATTGCAAAAACCAATCAGTTGGTCTCATGATTTGAGTAACCAGTAGATACGTAACAAAGAGAAACATATTGCTTACAGAGGGTGGAGTTGGCTTGACAGAACGGTAACAACCCACATAGACAGTAAGACATGCTGTCAATACCACATTCACATTTGGGTTTACTTTAACCACAAGTGGTGCCAAGCTCAAAGCTGCATATATTGTAAAAAAAAAAAGCTGCAGAGGTTAGCATGTTCATTTTATCAAAAGAAAAGGAAGAAGGTATCAAGGTAATGAACAAGGCATCTGACTGAACTGAACAAGAAACATACCGGCAAGAGCCAAATTGGCAGCCCGCTCATGCGTCTTCATTGTAAGGGGACAATCAGGGAGACTAGCAAGGTGTCGTTGTTGGAATATCAAAGTGACCCTGCGAAGATGAAATAAAAATAAGGAGTCAGCAAAGCAAGACTTACTGGCCTGAAGCAGCTAGTGCTCAAATTTTTTATCAAACAAATAGTTACATTAGCAGTGTAGATAACATCTAATGATAGAACATATGTAATTTTAATTCTTTACACCTTTAGCGTCCATGGTACAAAAGCTCAGTGTTCTCTTTAGAAGTACTGTGAGGTCACAGAATGCTTCATCTATTCACACTAAAGTCTAGCAAGCAAAAACTGTGTGCTACAACAATGTCATGGATACAAGTTCTCAAGTAAAATCATAAATTGGTGCACTACCAGGTTGTCATGGTTCCAATATTCATCATCTACCAACTGAATTTTCCACATGATCAACAAAAACATTTTTTCCCCGAAGGACCAGCATATAACACAAGTAACTCCCATAAGATCTGGTCAGCAAAACCAAGGGGCATAATTTATCTACACCCGCACCTTGGTCACAAGTCCTATGGGGTCAACTGAGATTTTTCAGACGTCATGGGGGTCAACTGAGATCGATCTTAAGCGCAGGATGAGTCTAACCGAACCAGACCATGGGTGTACGATCCAGATTAGCAGGGCAACAACGCGGCAATCGAATCCGCAACGAACTGAACCGCGAGAAACGAAGATTTGGAAATGATGACAGCCGCAATCGCAGCCGAGAAATGAAAGATCCCGCTGAGCGGGACGAATTCCCAGCACGACGGGGGCTCCCCCGAGCGGCCTAGGGTTTACTCACCGAGGAAGGGAGAAATCAGTCCAAGCCCCGGCCGGATCTCGCGCCGCGCCCAGCCGAGCCCCAGCAGAGAGGGTTTTGGGGAGGGGGCGACGGAGGGCGGCCCGGGTCGTCGCGGCCCGTCGCCGGCGGTGAGGCCGGCTGTGCGGGATGAGGAGGGCGAAGAATTTGGGGACGGCAAGGACGGAGGAAATCGGATTTGGGGGGAGTTAAGGGGAAAGGACAGGGAGGAAGAAGATGAAGAAGAGCGGAGACGGGGATTTTTATTTTTTTTACAGTGAAAACGGTTTTAGTAAGACGCCGTTATTACTCAATGACAGCATGGGCCCACAGGAAAATTCAACTTGGGGGCTCCACCCGTTGACCAGGGACCCACACGCCAGAATCCTTCTAACCACACTGCATGACAGCATGAGTGACGACTGAGTATTTGTCAACAAGTGATTAAAAAATGACAGCTTTAGAAAATTTTAAAAGTAATGTTACCAATTTAAAAAGTATATTCTGGTGCATTGGGAATGAGACGTGGAAATCTTTTGGCGCAATGGAAATGATTGAGATCTTCAATGGCATAATAATGTATTGAAAGAGATATAGAGGATTTTTTTTTGAAATATTAGAGGATTTTTTTTTAGGAGATAGAGAGATCTTTGAGATATAGAGTCCCCTCACAGCACACCGGTCAGCGTCAAACATGCTTCTTGGTTCACAATGGGTGAATTTTATTTCATACTACAAACAGTTTGTTTCTGATTTCTAGCAACAACTCCGATGAGATGTGAATTTCTGATTTGTTACGGCAACCATACCGTGTGAAAGTGGGATGTGCTTGGCAAATTCCGTCTCATATCCAAATTGCAGAATGCAAGAGTATAATCTCGGGCGATCTCATTGACATACTAACGGATGCATTCCATCATCATCAAACCATAACCCGTATGGCATAACACTGGGAGATTCCGAGCACTGATGGCATTCGATAAAACCTCACTCAGATTTCAGATAGCTCCAGACAGGTTAGTTCGGCTGTTTTTAACCGTTCTTCAGTATACAAAATTTGCTGTTCTGTTGTTCTCTGTAGGGCAGTCTAAGTCTAGACTTTAGACCAAGAACATCATTGTGGAACGAATTACAAGTCCCATTTTTCAGTACAAGAATGCGGTTGCAGCAAAAAAAAAACAGATATGGCCGCTTCATGTCTGACTAAGTTGGTATCTGGGCCCATTTCGGGTTGTCCTTCAACATTTCCCAGCATGACGTCCGTTTTGCTTCGCTGTAGCCATGGGCGTGGCCCTGTTAAAGTTCATCGTCGATCTGGATGGTAGCACTGGAAGGAAGAGGAAACGGGGAGATGTAGTTTAGAGCAACCAGAAATATAGGACAAATATGTGCAATATTGAAAGGTACAGACAAGCCTGCATCCTAATTTTTACAAGCATGCTAAAGAATCTAACAGTTTGCATGGCCCTGTCACAGAATGTTCTTTAGAAATCTTGTGGAAACAAAAGGATCTTATTTTACGAACACTACAGTGCCTTCCCTACTGCAATTCTTTATATGTAGGCACCAAATGACATCATCACAGAAACTGATTCCTGACTATCTATGCTTGATGGTTGATACATAAGACATGACATACCTTGTGGACCGACAGTGTTTGCTAATATCTTCACAAAGGGCCTTGCTCACATTTTCCGACTCTGAGGAGATTGTTTTTATCCACTCAGAGAGCTGTAAAATGAACCACAAAAATAATCAGAATTCACGAGGCCTTGTCTTGACAAAACCAATATAATAAAAAATAAAACACAACTACCAATAAAGCTAATGATAAGATATGATTTGTTAAAACCAAACTGCAGTAGCAATGTATGAATGGCATTCAAGACAAGCTTACCTCATCCTCTGTTTCCTCAAGTAACCTGCAAAAAGCCAAAAGGTGAAGCTGGTCAGTTCATCCCATCAATAGTCGGCTTCTTCAGAAGGATGGAGAGTCTCTTACACAACAAATAAATCTCTGCTCTAAAGCACATTGTGGCTGAAGAATTTGTTTAGAGTTGGCTTAAAGAAAGTAAACAAGAAGAAAGCTTAACAAGTAACAAAAATGACAATCAGCAACAAGGAAAGGCTTGCAGGGATAATATAATTGACCCTAAACCCTAAACATGTTTGCAACCACATAAATAAGAAGAAAATTGTATATAGTACAGTCCACATTCTGCCAGAAAGATTCGTAGAAAAATTACTGAAATTGCTTGCATGTTCTGTTTATCTTGTACGTGATGAAATTCATCAAATTTAGTGGATACATACCTTCCACAGAAGGTGGACAGATTTTTGGAATGTGCTCGTGCTGCTGCCTTCTTTTCTACAAAAGGAACAATCACATAATCAACATAATGTCACACGTCAAAAATAATTCTAATACATGTATACTTTTGTTTCAACAAGATTTCTAAAGAACATTCTGTGACAGGGCCATGCAAACTGTTAGATTCTTTAGCATGCTTTAAATTAGGCAGGCGTTGTACCTTCCAATATTGCAATATTTGTCCTATATTTCTGGTTGCTCTAAAGCTACATCTCCCCGTTTCCTCTTCCTTCCAGTGCTACCATCCAGATCGACGATGAACTTTAACAGGGCCACGCCATGGCTACAGCGAAGCAAAACGGCAAAACGGACGTCATGCTGGGAAATGTTGAAGGACAACCCGACATGGGCCCAGATACCAACTTAGTCAGACATGAAGCGGCCATATCTGTTTTTTTTTTGCTGCAACCGCAGGATCTTTCCAAGCATTTAGCCACAGACCTAACAATATTTTTGTATGCAGTTGGAATCAGGCGAAAAGGGATGGGTGAAAGTAACAGACTGGAACAGCTTTCAAACTGGTAATTTTTGTCTACCTTGTGGCTCCTGTTATCTCTTCTGATGACTTGTTACTATATCGAAGTTGAGAGCCCAAAGTACAATGTTAATCCATGGTTTCTTGCGTTATATTAGTGCCTTCTGCCTGCTTAGTCAGGGAAGGCTGCAAGCAGTAGGTTTAAAACTGTGTTTCTGATCATTGCTGATTGTACCATTAGACTTATTACAAGCAACTCAGATTCAGTGATGTAATACCAAGATTATCCTTAGCAGTTGATCCGGTACAGGAAATGAACTTGCATGGTCCTGTGGTAAATTTTAATGCTGAATGCCTAGCAAACAACAAGTCGTACCTTTGGCTCTGTGTATTAGAATAAAACATTTAGAATCCCAGAGAACGAAGATATGTCGCAAACCGCTTCTTATTTTACGAACACTACAGTGCCTTCCCTACTGCAATTCTTTATATGTAGGCACCAAACGACATCATCACAGAAACCGATTCCTGACTATCTATGCCTGATAGTTGATACATAAGAGATGGCATACCTTGTGGACCGACAGTGTTTGCTAATATCTTCACAAAGTGCCTTGCTCACATTTTCCGACTCTGAGGAGATTGTTTTTATCCACTCAGAGAGCTGTAAAATGAACCACAAAAATAATCAGAATTTGCAAGGCCTTGTCTTGACAAAACCAAAATAATAAAAAATAAAACACAACTATCAATAAAGCATGATAAGATATGAATTTCTAAAACCAAACTGTAGTAGCAATGTATGAATGGCATCCAAGACAAGCTTACCTCATCCTCTGTTTCCTCAAGTAACCTGCAAAAAGCCAAAAAGTGAAGCTGGTCAGTTCATTCCATCAATAGTCGGCTTCTTCAGAAGGATGGAGAGTCTCTTACACAACAAATAAATCTCTGCTCTAAAGCACATGGTGGCTGAAGAATTTGTTTAGAGTTGGCTTAAATAAAGTAAACAAGAAGAAAGCTTAACAAGTGACAAAAATGACAATCAGCAACAAGGAAAGGCTTGCAGGGATAATATAATTGACCCTAAACCCTAAACATGTTTGCAACCACATAAATAAGAAGAAAATTGTATATAGTACAGTCCACATTCTGCCAGAAAGATTCGTAGAAAAATTACTGAAATTGCTTGCATGTTCTGTTTATCTTGTACGTGATGAAATTCATCAAATTTAGTGGATACATACCTTCCACAGAAGGTGGACAGATTTTTGGAATGTGCTCGTGCTGCTGCCTTCTTTTCTACAAAAGGAACAATCACATAATCAACATAATGTCACACGTCAAAAATAATTCTAATACATGTATAAATGTTTTTATTCTAATACACAGAGCCAAAGGTACGACTTGTTGTTTGCTAGGCATTCAGCATTAAAATTTACCACAGGACCATGCAAGTTCATTTCCTGTACCGGATCAACTGCTAAGGATAATCTTGGTATTACATCACTGAATCTGAGTTGCTTGTAATAAGTCTAATGGTACAATCAGCAATGATCAGAAACACAGTTTTAAACCTACTGCTTGCAGCCTTCCCTGACTAAGCAGGCAGAAGGCACTAATATAACGCAAGAAACCATGGATTAACATTGTACTTTGGGCTCTCAACTTCGATATAGTAACAAGTCATCAGAAGAGATAACAGGAGCCACAAGGTAGACAAAAATTACCAGTTTGAAAGCTGTTCCAGTCTGTTACTTTCACCCATCCCTTTTCGCCTGATTCCAACTGCATACAAAAATATTGTTAGGTCTGTGGCTAAATGCTTGGAAAGATCCTAATGTTGTGCTGAAAAAAATCAATACCAAAGTACGCTGATTACCCACTTTACATTTATAGCATATTTATGACACTTGATATCTAGAAAAGAGAAGAAATATTGGTAAGATTGTGTTCAATACAAATTCTATGTTCTACCTTCTTCAAGGTATAATCTTGCATCTTATCGCATAAGCCATCCAGAAGTTCTACAACTCGAAGCTCACTGACTCTGCACCATGTATACAGAATCAACTACATATCATTACAAAAGGAAGCAGTAAAATATGTCCATAACTTGTTATATGAAGCCAAAGAATGCACATCAAGATCAAATAGACTCCATGTGGACTGATAAATCAAGGATTATTTCCCTCAATATATATTTCAATATGCATTTTTTGTCATTTACAATGTGGTTGTGTACCTGTAATCAATGACCTTCCCTTCCCTCTGACCTTTAGAATTCAAACGGTTGCGCAAATCCAAGTGATTTCTCGGTTTCTCCTGCATTAGAGAATTCAGGAATCAGGAACACAATAATTAATTAAATGGTGCTGTAACCATGAAACTAATATGATACATGCTACTAAGATTCTAAAATGATTGTTTTGTCAATTGTAAAAGATATGTTCATATTTGAGAAATATAAAGCTACTTTGTCTTATAAATTAAACCAAAATCAGCATTGTAAGCAATGGTCATATTTACTTGATTAAAGGAAACTGAAAGAGAGATTATCGATTTACTTACACTCGAAATTCCAATATCTAGCTCTGCCTGAAAAGAAGATCAAGATACATCAGAGAATGTACAGTATGTATTACAAATTACAGAAACAGAAAATTCATATGCTGACGGTACAGAGGAAGAGAGAAGGAACATATGCCCCTGCCGTTCAAAACTAAATCTTTCAAACAAATGCATATGCATTATTGTTTAAAGTTCTCGGAACTCATAAGCACGCCAAAATGTTCTTCCAAACAACCCAGTGCTGAAATTGCCCCGTTAATCTACTTAGTCTAATTTCAAGTTATCAACAAAATAGTGCTAGTCAGTTCAAACTCTGACTTCACCGGCATCGAAACTCTACAACGAACGCTAAAAGATACAGTCATGGTCCATCTTGCCCTATAGTCATGATGCATCTTGCGATATAGCTTCACGCGGAGCGAAAAAGATCGGAGCTTATCGGTTTCAGACAGGATTGCTCCAAGGACGACAGGAGCAAAGGAGAAGAGAAGAGGGACTTACAGCAACGGCCTTGCAGGCGGCGCACTTGTCCCCGATGGCGGATGCGGAAGCGGCGGCCGCGACGAGGACGGCGGCGAGGAGTAGGAGGGCGCCGGATCTGTGGATTGCAGCTCTCGGCTCCATCTCCCGCGATCTGGCGAACCGTCGTCTCCCTCCCGAGTTGCAGTCTCCGTTTCCGCGTGATGGTCTTTTTGCAGATGTGACCCCGGAGATCTTGAACATGTTTAAATACGTCCGTACTCTTTCAGTTGTCAGAAGCTTCTGGAATTCTTTCCTGACCTACCAACCCGTTTACTACGCCACTCAGTTCTTCGTATCTCTCACACTCACGCAGGTGACAAACTGAGAAATGACCAAGAACAGTTTCACGAGAAAAGAAAGGATTGGCCAAGGGGGAAAAAAAGAAGGAATGTAGCATCTGGCCAAGGAGTTGAATCTGTTGAAATTCTGTCAGTGAGCCAACTGCAGAGGAGACTCATCCCACTACAATCTTGTTCTAAGTAGAACTGCTACTTGAGAAATATTGATGGCGCCCAAAAGACAAATCACAAGATTTACATCAAGTTTGGAGTCCATCCATTTTTGTAGTTGTGCCTTCGGGTTTTATAGAGCCCAAACTCAACCACGATACAATCAACAAAAAGGAAAAGCAATCTATAGCTCGCATGCCTGCACACGCAGTAGCAGCGCAGGCAATGCCACACTGTACATGGTCTTCTCTCTGTAAATTAAGTTACACCAAGTTATGAACACTCGTTTGGTACTTCCATTTGCTGATCAGATCAGCATCCAGCCAGCAGCTGCAGCATTCTCAAGTTCGCCATGCGGGCGAAGTCTCCTGATCAACGTTCTCTTCCCACCAAGTAGCATTCTGCATCACAGAAACTCAGCTAGTGAAACTGATGCTCTGGTGAAATGAAGTTATGCAAGAGGCCACTTAGAATTGCAAAGTTTGAAATCGCAATGGAGTGTATTTCGTCCTATCTTGACAGGGATGAGATCTGAACCTTGTATCCTCTTCTGAGGAATTCAAGTGAGCTTCCTTCTTCTTCTTGTAATCCAATAACTCTCAACAGTTCCTCTTTGGCCTGAAAGACAAGATATTGCACGCCGGACCCAACAAGCTTGAATGAGGTTAATAAACTTTGTTTTGTCAAATTTTCAAACACAGAGAGCAGGAAAACATAAGCTAAATTCATTCAAGTAACTGATAGTATGACCTGTCCCAACGTGAATCGAGCTTCGCTTTCTGCAACACATGCATAAGAACCATCAAGCTGTTTCAGCATAACCTGCCAAGGGCCTGAACAAATAGAAATTCAGTAGATCAGTAGCTGATGAATAGGGTTATTTAGTTTGGTCTTCTATTGCAAACCCAGCATGGAAGATCTGTGTTTCAAACTGCAACCTTTTCAAGTGAAGAAATATAAATAGACCAAAATGACCTCCAAGATTTACCTGGGTATTGGCGGAATACAGCGCCACTATAATTCACTATGTATGGAGCAACTGCAATGGTCTACATGGTAAAGAAGGGAAATTAGTCACACATGGTACAGGAAGCCAGAAACACAGAGGATATTGCTAGGCCCCTAGGTGGACAGAATTAAAACAAATTAATACCTTGGAGTAGTCACGCTGTCTGATATAGAATACTGGGGTGAACTGAGAAAGAAACCGGTAGTGCAAATCTTTTGGGGGGAATCCCAGAAGCCCCAAGTCAGAACTGGACAGTGAATTGCAGAAGTCACTTCCTCATAAGGCAAAAGTTTACAAGCAACAAGTTATTGAATGGGATATATTTAACATACCGCAAGGTGTCTAGTTCAAGATTAAATAGAAGCGCTGGAACAGATGTGGCGAACTTTTCCTGAAATTATCGGAAGCACAGAGAAAAGAGTCAACACCAATGTGCCAATAACACATACATGCACGTAGGCAAGGAATGAAGCATTGCATTCTAGACATACCACATACTTCTCTATAGAAGCAAGGTCACGTGTGCTACTGTTGATGAAGATGTATAAGGATGGAGGTTCGTCAGATTTCCATCGATCTGTATCCACATCAACCAACGGTTACAGATAACTTTTCAGGGATGTTTATGAAAGCTATCTCAAAAAATAGGGTCCATAGTGACTAGTGGTTGTTGATCTATGATGGAAAGGGGAACAGAAGCTGTGATGAAAATTTACAGAGAAGTGATCTGCAGACAATCAGTAAACATCAACCAGCAACTATTTTACTGCCATTTTTTGGAGTTGCGATAACTCATCAACGTGAAAAGACTTGTCAGTTACGAAAAAAAGAGAATTTTAGCATGCATCCTGAACTTTCATTTTATACTTGGAGACACATGGTTATTGCATTCATTGATAAAGATAATCTACCTTCATTGTCATCTGAGAAGTCAAAATCCAGGGTATTTCTTATCGATTTGAAGAAGCTGTTGACAGGGTCAGTGGGCACATCATCCAGGGAACTGACAGTTACACCCTCAATCTAAAAGAAAATGGAAATAGAAGACAGAGCATTTAAATGACATGCTACTATAGGCAAGCTCCTACCAAAAGATTCAGGAAAGGACAGTATGAGGCATCATTTACCGTGTCTATAGCAGTCTTGAACAACTGTGAGGCTCTGCGCTTTTCAGGTTGATCAGGAAACACCTGAAATGGACTAGAAGAGAGCACATGAGCATGGTTTTGCACTTGGAGAGCTTATCTGTATCAGGAACGGCTTATGAAGCTTGAACTTACTATACAGGACCTAGTCCCCTTGAGCTCTTTAAGCTTCCTTGCAACAACAAGGGCAAGCTGGATGTTGGCATCGATGAACTCATCTGAGGAGCCCTGCAGAAGAAAGGCAAGATGATCAGAAACAGTAGGTCATAATACCCATATAAATGTATAATAAAGTAATAGCAGAAATCGACATGATCTTTTCAGGGGGGGAAAAGAAGTGACAAAAACTAATAGCAAATCAGTTATTGTTGACAAAAGCTCCCTCAAATCATAAGTGCATACTTAAGCATTGCAGTATGCAAACGTAGCATTCGCTGCATCATTCAATTGCATCCATGCATCTCTAATTCGATACAGTCAATCATTGTACATCAGAATTACAAAATTCATACTGTGGCAACAATTGGCACCAAAACTAGTAGCAGAACACAACAGGTCCAGCCACTGAAGCAAAATGAGCATAATGTGATGAGTATGTAGGCGTAATAACCTTGTAAGAAGAGATGCTGCTTGGCAGAGGCCTTGACACCGTCACAGTTCAGAAGCAGGCCCCCACGAACAAGGCGTGAAAGAACAGGTAAATGAGCGGTGAGAAGATACCGCAGGCATGTGGGCAGCGACGTCGCAAGCGAGGTGTGTGTGTGACAGATAGCTTACGGGAACTCGATCTCGAGTCGGGTCTTGCCGTCGTCGATGGCGCAGGCGAGGGAGCGCGCGGCGTCGGTGACGAGCACGTCGTAGGAGCGCGGCTTGTACACGGACACCCCGGCCCTGACCGCCTCCACGTCCCACTCCCCCATGCCCGCCGCCGCGCGCGGGGATGAGGCGGCGAGGCGTCGGGGCCGCCGGAGCCGCGAGGACGAGTAGGAGGAGGGGGCGGCGGCCGCGGCCGGCAGGTGGGGCGGAGCGGGAGGCGGGGACGTGCGCAGCAGCTGGAAGTGGCGGGCGGCGCAGAGAGCCGTGGGCGCCGGGGCGGCCATGGCGGCCGTGCGCTCCGGGCTCCGGCAGCTAGCGAGCGTGGAGGAGTGGAGGAGAGCTGAGAGCAGACGACGACGACACAGCCGCACGCTGGCACGACCCCGCCCACTGGAAAATGAATTAAGCTACTGTCACTGGCAGGTGGGACCCAGCCACTGGAAATGAGTTGAGCTGTTGTCTCTGGAAGGTGGGACCCAGCCATGGGAAATGAAGCAAAAAAAGATGTAACAAAAATGGAGGTGCGGGGAATCGAACCCCGTGCCTCTCGCATGCGAAGCGAGCGCTCTACCATATGAGCTACACCCCCGATGTTATTCTCCTCGGGATGCGAGCGTACATATAAATTAGCTATTGATTAGTCAACTCACCGGAGCAATTGTCTTTAGGGTTTAGGGTATTTTGATCCATTTCCGATTCTGAAAGCTGTTTTTTTTTCAAGTTCGTGAGCTTACAAAAGCTGGTATCTAACGAGCAAAAGCTAGTAGAAGCCAAACGGAACCGACATTGTCAAAGATGAAGTAAAGTTTGAGAGAACAAGCTAGACTTTCGTGGGGATCCAAACAGGCCAGCGCTATCGTTTTGCACGCTTTGTGGGAGGTTAAAAAAAAAGAAAACCAATTCCGCAAGGCTGCTGTTTTGCCCGCTTTAGCTCAGGCTCAGGGATGGGTTTAGATTCGATTGGCGGCATCGGTGCTTGCTTGAACTTTTCATTGCCAATTGGCAAGGCCAGGCGAGGCAGCGAGACAAATGAACCAAAAATGCAAGTGACAATCGAAACATAAGATATACTACTCATTATCAGGTTCCTTCCTCCACGAGCATCTAGTTCTGACTATACAGATAGCCACAAAAGACAGACAAAGGAGGCTAGCGAGGCACAAGTTCACACTTCACACAACCACAACTCCACAACTCCAGGCACATGTTGCCGGCAGAAGGCCATGAGGCTAGCAAGCCACTCCATCACCAATGCCTTGCTAGCTGTCCTCGTCTCCATCTCGTCCTGCAAAATGTACTGCGGATCAGCATTCATCATTGAAAACGACTAGCTCAGAATCATAGCAGGAGCCAAACAAGGATGCAACAGTTTAAAGGAGGTGGGATTACCTAGGCTCTGTTGTTGAGGGTGTCGTCCAGTGCATCCATCCTCTCACGGAGACTCTCGAGCTCGGGGCTTTGGTTGTAGAACTTGAAGGCGAGAAAACCCACTACAGGAGTAGCGATCATAACTCATAAGCAACGCCCGGTCCAGCTTGTCGTGCTCGGCTTAGATTTGGGGACTAGATAGATGGTTATCAATGTTTACATTTGAGGGTTTAGATAGTATTGGACTTCATTTGCTTGTTAGATTTGGGAACGGTTAGTCATTCATCATCCCAATATCCACTATAGTTGTTTTACATATGTGTGTACAAATATTTTAGCATTTACATTTGATTCTAAATACAATATTTTGCATTTAAAAATATTAAGTAAGATATTTAATGATCTCTATTTTATCATTCACTCACGAAAGTAGTGCCCTTGAATAATCAAATTACAGCTTGAGAGCTTGAGCTATTACTTTTTGTATGAGGATAAAGTGTGACGGCGTGCAACCATGATCCTCTACCCTTTTTTTGACCGAAATGATCCTCTACCCTTGCTCTTCAAAACATGCTAAACTACGTTGTCAATAACAATTTCTTTTTATTTTTGTTTTTGAAGAGGAGGGATCAAGAAAAGCATGGTTCTACCATGAGAGAAAAAAGAGAGGTTATCTGGATTGAAGAATGGAAAATTGATTCTAGCAGCATGATAGACTTGGTTCCATATGTTGATATAAAATGCTTTTGTATGACCAAGTCTCACACTTCTAGCATATATAAAAGTATAGTACATGTTATAGATAAATATCTTTTATCTAGAAACATATTCGAGAGTAGTAAGTTTTAAAATATTTTATACTGTCTATGCATGTGCCTATTGTCCTTATTACAATTAAATTGATTTAGAATATTATCTTGCAATATTATAATACGGTAAAGTTCAAAAAAAATATTAGAATACGGTAAAACATTTACATGTTTATATGATCTTTATAACACTATAGAGTTTTCTAGAATATAGAGATAGAGGTGAGAATGAGAGATTAATTTTAAGATTCAATAATATAAAATCGAAAAGGAGAAAACTATTTTTTGAACATGTATACCAATATTATGTGAAATTATTATGTGATGAGAAGCTTTTCTAAGATTTTTATATATGTTAACATTTTATTGAAAAATATAAATTATTTGCTCATTACGAAAGTTATTCGTACAAGAATAGTGTGGTTTCAAAAGAGAACTATATGGATGGTTTCAATAGTATTTAAATTCTAAACTATTTTAAAAAATAATATATAATATTTTCTAATTCTAAATGTTTTTTTGAACGGAACGGCAAGAGATTTATCGTAAGTTTTATTAGACGAGAGAAAAAGGGAAAAGAACAAGACGACTCCACAAATCCCGACCGGAAAACAACAACTAACTAAAAAGGAAAAAACCACTCAAAAAACAACTCCGAAAAGACCACTGAAGAACTCGCGACAAACTAAAAAACAACTGAACAACCCCATTCGGGGTCATGGCTCTTTTGTATTGCTTGATATCTTCTTTTATCATGAACGCGACTTCTTCAACGGTCTTTGCTTCTTGGTTGAAAGTTTGACGATTTCTCTCTTTCCATACATTCCACTAGAAATAGATCATTAAACCATCGAAATCTCTTCTATTTTCTTTAGCCACTCATCTCCTGGCTTTTTTCGCTAAACGTTGAGTGAAGATGCTGAAGATGGCCTTGGGAGGTGCTGCAAGTCAAGCCAGCTTGTTAGCCTCGCCCACACCGCACCAGAGTAGGGGAAGTTCTTGCAGAGGTGGGCAGGCGTTTCTTGTTCCAAGTTGCAGAGCCTGCACTGAGTACCATGGGGCCAACCCCTCTTCTCTAGGTTGTTGTCTGTTAAAATTTTCCTATGCAATAGTAACCAAGCAAAGAAACGGCATTTGGGTTCCGTTCGAGCTTTTCAGATTGGCGCGAAGCTAGGCCTGGGGATGTGGCCTATAAACTGAATACGGTAGGCACTTTTTGTTGAATATTCCCCATCCTGTGTCCATCTCCATTTGATCTTGTCTGCTTCCTCCAGTTTTCTCTCTAGGAGATGTATTTGCTCCCACAACTCGGTATACTCCATAATCTCCCCTGTAGTGTTTTGACATAGTAAGCTGACGGATCCAAAAATGATCGTGTGGGCACATTGGACCATGAAATTCTTCCAATGGGACTTGACAAAGACATGTGGCGCCAAGTTTTTCGGAGCCTGTCCATTTAGCCAGCTGTCATACCAGAACTTAGCTTTATCCCCTTTACCCACCTTTGCTATCGTCGAAGCATGGAAGAGGGCCATGTCCGATTTATCATAAGGGATATCCATTCCTGCCCAGGGTCTATCCTCATGTTTCCACCGGTACCAACACCATCGTAGACGTAGTGCCCTTGCAAGCCTTTCTAGATCGAGGACACCCAGCCCTCCTAAATCCTTGGGGGGACAAATTGTAGGCCATCTCACTTTATTTGGTTCCTCTCCTTTTCATAGGAAGCTCCGTCGTAGTTTGTCAATATGTTTGAGAAGCCATTTCTGTGTTGGGAACACGGTGAGGTGGTAAATTGGTTGCAAGGAAAGGACAAATTTAACTAGAGCTTCTCTTCCTGCTGTTGAGAGTAGGCGCCCCTTCCAACCTGGCAGCCGTGACCCAATCTTTTCAATGAGAGGCATTACGTCTAATCTTAGTAGTTTGCGGAAGTGTAGGGAGAGACCAAGATATACTTTTCTGGAAAGGTTCAAATCCTACCCGGAAGGTCCGCAAGGGTGTCTGCTAGTGTATCCGTTGTGCATTTAATAGGGAAAATATCCGTTTTGTTTAGGTTGACCTTTAGCCCGAGCAATTGCCAAAGAATTGTAGTAGACGCGCTAGATGTTGGAGTTCTGTCCTGTCCGGGTAGGCAAATACTGCCGCATCGTCCGCATACAATGAGCAGCGGAGCTTTGCAGCCCTTGGAAGAATCGGCTTGATGATCTCATGTTGCGCTGCCAGCTCAATAAGTTTGTGTAGCGGGTCAATTGCTAGGGTGAATAACATCGGCGATAGTGGGTCTCCCTGCCGTAGTCCTCTAGCATGTTTGAATTTTTTCCCCATGATACCATTAAGCGGTACGCGAGATGAAGAAGTGGCCAATAGTGTTGTTATGCAATCTCTCCATTTTTGTCAAAGCCCAAGGCTTGCAACGCTTCAAGAAGGAAAACCGAACTTAGGGAATCAAACGACTTCGAGATGTCCAGTTTAATGAATAAGGCCGGTCTTTTGCTACTGTGCAAGGCCTGAATTACGCTCTATACATAAATAAAGTTATCATGGATGCATCTTTTTTGATGAAGGGATTCTGACAGCTGGAGACTAGGCTATTGAGTTTCGGGGCCAGCCTATCAGCCAATACCTTGGTGATTATCTTGGCAAGACTATTAATGAGACTGATGGGTCTGAAGTCATCGATCGAATCGGCTCCCTCCTTTTTTGGGATTAAGATGATATTTGCCTCGTTAATCAAATCCAATCTCCTGGCACGCAGGTGGTGGAATGCACTCAGGGCCTCAATTAGATCGCTGCCCACAATGTCCCAACATTTTTTGTAGAAGAGCCCGATGAAGCCGTCTGGGCCTGGCGATTTCTCGGCCGGTAGGTGTCTCACCACTGATTTAATCTCATCTTCATCAAAGGGGTCCTCTAGGTCGGCTAGGTCATGTGGCTGATATCCTAGGTTTTGCCAATTTAAGTGTGAGGTTCGTTCCTGTGTTGTGCCAAGGAGTTGAACAAAAAGATCATATATCGCCTCCTCCTTTTCTTGATGGTTAGTTACTAGACCCCTGGCAGTGTTTAGAGATGGGATGTAGAGCTTTCTTTTCCTCGTGTTTGCGTGCACCATGAAGAATTTAGTGCAAGCGTCACCTTTACGTATCCATGTTAGCCTCGAATGTTGTCTTGCTCTCGTTCTCTTAATTACTGCTAGCCCCACCGATCTATCTTTCAAGCACTTTCTAAATTCTAGCTCTGCTGCTGTGAGAGGCCGCTGCTCTTGTGCTACGTCTAAGAGAAGGAGAGCTTCATTAGCAATTGCCAGACGTAGGTCTAAGGGTGCGTTTGGCAACGCTCCGCGCCCGCGGTGTTTAACTCGTGCCAATTCGGCGGATTCTTTTTTTGTTGACCGACCAGAGACCATTGATGAGAAGAGAAGAAAACGAAGCAGTGAGCAGTGGCTCAATCCAAGAGGTCCTATAAGCAGAAAATGTCAGTGATTTGGGACCAATAGGCAGAAATAGAATGACACGTATACTCCGTCTACTCCATTTTTGAGACAGTGATAGCCAGCTAAGATACCGTATACTCCGTATAATCCATGGGCCTAAGACACCGTCTTCCTCCGTTGCGTCAGTAGCCAATGCTGAGACACCGAGGACCACGGTGGCCAGCCATTTTTCCTTTCCTACAAAAACAGAGAAAAAACACTTTTTATAGGCTCAAGCATAGTCGTTGCGCTGCAGCAGGCTGTTACGATGGAGATGGGCGTGGAGACATGCGAATTGGATTAGCCGCATGCCATTCTTCTCGATAGAGGTTTATAGCGAGACCATCAGATGGACCTAAACTCTGAAATAATTGGTTCTCGCGGGCCCATGGTCGGCCCACGGATGGACGGTCTTCTCCCCATCCCCGTGGTCCCGATTCCTGAAACGAACGGACAGAATTACACACACTCACTGGCGCAATAGGCACTGTTGTCATGAATGCGTAACAGGCCCACTCGTATATATGGCGCCTAAACAGGGCCCAAATGGGGGAATCCCTAATCTAATCTATGTAGGAAAAAGTCCATTTTACATCCCTCACGTTTGGTAGAAGTTCGTTTTTCGTCCTCAACGTGAAAAACTAGAAATCTTGCATCCCTCAACTCTTCAAAACCGTGCATTTTACGTCTCTTGGCGGTTTCGATGGCAATTTCGCTGACGTGGCAGCGGTTTCGCTGACGTAGCGCGTTGACATGACGTGCTTAAAATGGCTGCAACTTTAAAAAATTATATAAAATTATACAAAAATGATAAAATATAAATCTAATTTTTTACTTCCTCATGAACATCTTTACACAGTGGAGTCATTTATTTACATGTTTGATATTATTTTTTTAGTCAAAATAAAACAGGCAAGAAAGGATGCCATAGAACTTGTAAAATACATAGTAAACATTTAAAATAATATAAAAATACTAAATCCAAATCATGTATGCCTCTGGTGAGTGTGTGCATCTATTAGAGTAGTTTGTTTATATATTAGAAGTTTTTATTCGGTAGAGTAAGATTATGTTTGTACATATGCTAAATATAATTTAATATACCATATAAAAACTTCTATAATATGTAAATAAAACAACTCTGATAGATATACACACTCACCAGAGGCACACAGTAGTTGGATTTACTATTTTATAGTTTTGCAAATATTTACTATACATTTTATAAGTTCTATGGCATCTTTTCTTGCCTATTTTATTTCGACTAAAAAATGATATCAAACATGTAAATAAATGACTCTACTGTGTAGAGATGCTCATGATGAAGGTAAAAAAATTGGATTTATATTTTTATCATTTATTTACGATTTTATATAATTTTTCAAAGTTGCAACCATTTTAAACACGCCATGTCAACGCGCCACGTGAGCGAAACCGCCGCCACATCGGTGAAATCGCCGTCAAAACCGCTGAGGAACGTAAAATGCACAGTTTTGAAGAGTTGAGAGATGCAAGATTCCTGGTTTTTCACGTTGAGGATGGAAAACGAACTTCTACCAACTGTGAGGAACGTAAAATGGACTTTTTCCATCTATATATCTGCATCGAGTACAACTCATTGGCTGTGTTTAGTTTCCAAACTTTCTCTCTCCAAACTTCACTATTACCTATCACATCAAATCTCTCACCTTATGCATGGAGCATTAAACGCGGGCAAATAAAAAAACTAGTTACATGATTTTGATGTACACGACGAGACAATTCTTTTGAGCCTAGTTAGATCATGGTAGAACAACGATTACCACGAACAAACGAAAAATGCTATAATACGTTATAATGTCTGATGTGACATTTTTGGCACATTTTGTCGACTTTTTTTTAGCTAAACACAGTTACACCGCCATTAAGCAAAATCAGAAGCTAGCTTAAAAAAAAATCAGAAGCTAGCTTAGCTAGTGGCAAATATCAAAATATGCTTGCTGGAGACACCATGATTGCCGCAGGGCTCCACCGGGCAGCGACCGCTCACACCATCCCCGAGCGTGGCACGGCGTCCTCCTCCTCCCCTCGCATGAGGACGAAGACCCGCCACCACCCACCCACCTCGACGCGTTCTACCCACACCAACTTCCACGTGGGTCCGGGGGTGGGTCCCCTGTCATCCAAGAGTGGGGTGTGAAGGGATCTGGGTGAGAAAGAGATTGGCATGCTTGACCGGGCGGGCGCGAGGAACGATGACGAGGAGAGAGAGAGAAAGCGAGGTGGCCGTTGCCGGTGAGGTAATCACCACCTCACGTCTCATCCGGTAACCCCTGTATTGACCATCTTGCCCCCAGAGGCTCCCCTCTCTACCCGCTGTGTCCAGTGGTATTGGGAGGTAATTTCAGGGAAGAGCCGAGGTTAAAAGAGTCATCCGGAAGCCCGTCAAAGGGCAGTCAAAAGTACAGCGCGCACTCCGAGCACATTTAACTCATCTCATCACTCCCTCTCTCTCTCTCTCTCTCTCTTCCCGCACTCCCACACCTCAGCTAGCTAGGCGAGGCCACCACCACCACCACCCTCCAGCCTCCACGCCGCCGCAGATCTCCGCGGCCGGCGCCCTCCGGCGGGGCCATGGAGTACGAGCGCATTGAGAAGCCGTTCCCCACCCAGGTACGGGTACCAACCCAATCTACCTGAGCCTCTGCTGCTGCCTGCGGCTCCTCCAGCTGCCCGTACCGTTCGGTGAGGAGTAATGGGAGCTCCGCTGCTCACACACTCACTGTGTGCCCCTCTTGTGCTGTGTATGGCTTGCAGGGCGGCGGGTTCTCGCCCAAGCGCCTGCGCGCGATGCTGCTGGGCGTGGACAAGCGCCGCAAGGGCCACGACGCGGAGGAGGAGGACGACGCCGCCGCCGGGGACGACGACTACGGCGCCGTGCCCAAGGCCTCCGTTAGATCCGACGCCGACGCCGACGCGCGCGGTGGGCATTCTGTTTCTGCTTCCTCCTCCTTTCCCTCCCTCCCTGTGGCGTCAGAAATTTGCTTCTTTGCTCGATTGGGGTGGGCTTAATTTACCCAGTCAGTTCTCTGCTCAATTGAGTTCTGCATTGCTTGATTTTGTGGTAAATGCATGATAATAATTTGGCCACCAAGCTCCACAGCAAAGACGGATGTAGATGGCTCTCTTTTTCTATCAACAAATGGAACTCAGCTGACCCCAAAAGGGGAAAGAAGAATCTTTTCATGCTTTTATTCAGTATTCACACCACGAAAGGCGTTGGTGGTTTGTTTTGACTGACTCTCGGTCAATGGGGTTGTAGCCTTGTAGGAAGGGGCCAAATGCGGGTCTCACATTTCCAACTATAGTTCAGTAACTGTGGCCTTTGGTCGTTGTTCAGCATTTTATTTTCATTGTCCAATTGGGGTTATGCAAGCCTAGGGGTGTAAGGAGCTCAACTAATTGTCCCATGCAGGACGTAGAAGTCAACAATCTTATGTTTATCCACCATAGACTCATACGGTATTCGGTTACATCTGCAATAGCCATATGCTTCAGTGGGTAGCTGGACTGAAAGTTTTCTGGCAATCTTCTTTAGGGCTGTAGGAAGGGGCCAAATGCAAGCCTCACATTCCCAAAATGTACTTCAGTAAATTGTGGCCTTCTTTTGGCTGTTTTAGTCACTGTCGAGCATTTCTTTTCCATTGTCCAGTTTAGGTGATGCAGTCCTAGGGGTGTAAATTAAGGGTCACCAATTCGCACCCCTATGCAGGCCGTAGAAGTCAACAATCTTATGCTTATCCACCTAATATAACTTTCTGATTTTCAGTTACAAGTGCAATAGCCATATTCTTCAGTGGGTAGATGCACTTAAAGTTTTCACACAATGGTCGCCTGAATCTTTAACTGATGAGTGTGAAACTGTGTGATTGCCTTCTTATATAGGTGGAGGTACCATATGCGAAGAATACAAGGACGTAGATGTGGTGAGCACCATCTCAGAATCTTCATCCTCACTCGAGACAGGGAGTGGGCACCGGTCGCGAGATACCCACTCCATGGGTTCTAGGGTCAGGGTGCCCGAAGAGGATTCGTGCGATTCTGAGAGTGTGGCTTCCAACTTTGAATTCCACAAGGAGCGAGGGGCCTCCGCTCGGTCGGCAGTGGCATCAGTCGTTCCTCCCTTCTCAAAGCCTGCCCCATCGAAGTGGGACGATGCTCAGAAATGGATTGCCAGCCCGACAACAAACCGGCATAGCAGGGCTGGAGGTGGGGCCGTGCCCAGGAAGATGGAGAAACCTAGCTCTGGCTTTGGGAGACTGCCGGCAACGAAGGTTGTGTTGGAGGCCACGGAGGAGATAGATACCAAGAGGATTGATCCAAGCCAAGAGAAGAGGGAAATTGGGTGGCAGAAAGCAGTAAATTGGGCTCCACCAGATCCATATCCAGAAGTGGAGCCTTGTCCAAAGGCTACAATTGCTGAAGAAAGTACAATAGTCGATTCAGCTGGTTAGTATTGTGCCCTTTTCTTTAATCTTGCCTCAGCTCTATTACTTCCACAATTAGTTTGTGCTGAATTATGTGTTAGTGATCAGTTCCTTCTGTTCATTGGGGATCTTTTTCTTTCTTTCTGACATTCGTCTAACTGGAAAAGAAGCACTCATAGTTAAATTTTCTTTGTGAATGAGTGCAGTTACTTTTGATCGTAATGATTCTTCCACCCCGCTTCAAAGCGCAACAACATGCGTACCTCCTCCATCAACAGTTCGGTCAGTATCAATGAGGGATATGGGCACTGAAATGACTCCTATTGCAAGCCAAGAACCATCCCGGACAGGAACACCGGTGAGAGCAACAA
Source organism: Echinochloa crus-galli (assembly GCA_900205405.1). Lineage (NCBI taxonomy): Eukaryota > Viridiplantae > Streptophyta > Magnoliopsida > Poales > Poaceae > Echinochloa > Echinochloa crus-galli. The sequence continues at coordinate 438,535 of OAMR01000746.1, read as the reverse complement.
GTCCAAATTGTTCTCGGCCAACAACTCCACGAAGGACGTTAGGCCCCAATGCCATAGGTGCTGTTATCAGCCACGGAGAATGTAGCAATGCCGAATTAAGTGAACAGGATCTGCAAACAAAAACAAGGAGGGAAATAATGCTTCTTGGCACGCAGCTGGGTAAGACAAATATTGCAGCATGGGCAAGTAAGAAGGAAGAGGAAAAGGATGCATCACTTTCACTGAAAACAGTGCCGATGGACCAATCAACACAGAACATAACTGAAGTCCGTGCAGCTGCATGGGAGGAGGCTGAAAAGGCCAAATACTTAGCCAGGTGCTTATATCTAAGTGTGTTCTATTTTCATTTTTAAATACTCTGGTTGGTCAGTGATTTAATTATTGTGCTGTGCCTTTTGCTTCCCAGGTTCAAACGAGAAGAGATCAAGATCCACGCATGGGAGGATCATCAAAAGGCCAAAATTGAAGCTGAAATGAGAAAAATCGAAGTAAGCTGCTCATTTCCTGTCATTCAAAATTGCCATGGCCATGGATCCCTGTCGATTTTGCCTTTTATCTGAGATGTGCTTTCCTTCCCCTTCGGATTTTTATAGAAATCCTTATTTTGTTCTCATACCACAGCATTGGCAAAGTGTGTATACACACGTGAGATAATCCCTGCACTGGAAGTTGTTCAGCTTTGACTAGCATAGTAGAATGTTAACCTCTGTTAATAGTGTGCATCATGGTGCAAACAAAGAGTTTAATCACAGGGGAGTTTGCATATCATAATAGGGAACTTTGGAGCTTGTCACCTCCTCCAATATCATTTATCTGAACTCAATGCATATCATTGCCCTTTTGGGCTATCCTTTAATTTGCTGGGGATGCAATTACTTAATCTTCAGATCAAGCAGAATAACACCTTAATCATATAACAAAATTAGATGGAACCAGGGCAGCAATTTTCTGTTGCATCAGCGTAAATTAGCATATTTTGTCCTTCCATTTAATCTTGGATACGACTTATGACATAGCAAAGGAACGCAAAACCCCCTGGATTATAGCATAACAAGCGAAGTATATTTTGTTTCATTCAGAATAGTATGGTGGGTTCACTAGTTTGTTCAAGTTTGCCATTCTGCTGGCCCAATTCTCTTGCTTAGTATGCCAGAGGTGTTCAGGTTCAGAACATATAAAACCAAACATCGCAAATTCTGAATTTCAAAAAGAGAGACATTGATGTGGACGTTGCATTGTTCTTATCAATGAAGCACTTATAGTTTTGTGTTCCTGAAGGTTGAAGTGGAGAGGATGCGTGCCCGTGCTCAAGACAAGCTGATGACCCAGCTCGCATCGGCAAGGCACAACGCGGATGAGAAGCGTGCTGCTGCGGAGCTGAAAAGGAACCGTGCCGCAGCAAGGACGGCTGAACAGGCAGAGCACATCAGGAGAACCGGCCGTGTGCCACCGTCGTTTGGCTGCTGGAACTGGTGCTCGTAGGAAGCAAACTACTCGGGCTTCTTCTCCCTCTACCATGTGAGGCATTTCCTGGCCATGAAGCATCCTCACCTGTTACTGTCTACTAGTGAAATGAATATCGAATGTCTTGTAGAGTCGTCCTTTTGGATTGATTCATTAGATATGTGACAGAAAAAGAATGAATCGATTGTAACTATACATATAAGATGCGTGGCTCTTGGCGTCTGTGCTGTGCAGTTACTGTAAGTGTCACAGATGTCTCGGAATCATTGTTAAGTGAAGTTCAGAAATCAGAATCAGGTTCAGACTGGATTTCTACTCCAGATGAGAGTATGAGACCTCATCTAGTATCAGTTTGCTGAGGCTTGAAGATCACAGGACATTCAATTCATGTTAATAGGCATGCTATATTCAGCAATATAGGTTGCATTGCAGAACAGAAACCGAAGCTGTTCCCTTCACCTGAGAGCATTCATCAGAGGCATATTCTTCAGTTTAATTCACTGAATGGCCTTTTTGTGCAGAATTATACAGAGAAAAATATCATATTCATATTGTATAAAACCTACCAATTGCGACGCAGCCCTTTTCTAATACAGGTAATGCTAGAAACCTGCATTGCCAATTAACAAGGTTCCTTTAGCACATCATTATTAGTTGTTCCATAATCAGCTTGGATTCCAATTCCAAAGGAAATAGTTACATCAAGAATCCTCCATGGCTTTGCTTGTGGATTGAGCTGTTCTATGCTTCAATTTCATACTGATAGTTAACCCTGTAATAAAGTTAGCACTGCTACTGGATGAGAAATCTCAGAGCATCCATCAAAGGCTACTCTTCAGCTCAATAAGGAGGCTTTTCATGCAGAATTACAAACAAAGATCAATAATAACATATGGACTCTGACTTAGATTTTCCATCCACTAACAAGAGAATCGAGGCAGATCAAGTTGATTGTAACATTGATGATCAGTAGGAAAGTCTATTACATATTTGATCTTGAGTAGCTAGCCCTGACAAGATAAACAGGGCATGGGGATGCCACTACAGCAGCAAGCAAGCAGATGGCCTTGGGAGCTACTCGAACTTCTTGATGAGGGAGAGGTCGTTGAGCATCTTCTCGATCTTCTCGTTGCCGGCGTCGCCGACGAACCTGCCGCCGGACTTGAGCGAGGGCACGAGCGCGGTGGCCTCGCCGCAGGTGTCGGGGCAGAGGTTGCCGATGGTGCAGAGCTCGAACTCGGCGAGGCCGTAGCGGCTGAGCGTCTCGCGGACCTGGCGCACGGCGTCGGGGTTCTTGTAGCGGCTGAAGCGCTTCACGTACTGCAGCGACTTCTCGAACACCTGCGACACCTGCGACGACGGGTCCGACTCCGACGCGTGCTGCTGGATCTGCTCGTACTTGTGCTCCAGGATGATGGCCACCTCGCAGTTCATCAGGCACTTGGCCTTGAGGAACTCTGCGTGCGTCGTCGTCGTCGCAAGGAAAACGGATCAGTTCCACATCATCACGACGGACGGCGATAACAATAAGCAATACGCCGTCATGTCCGGCGAGACGAAACCCTAGCCGCCCGGAATTGGGGGCGGTTGGGAGGGGAAAGGGGGAGAGGAGAATCCGAGAGGGAAAGGGGAGCGAGCGAACCTTCGCCGATCTTGAGCTCGGCGGCGTTCTCCTCCTCCTCGCCGGACATCCTGCTGCTGCTGCCGCTTCCGACCGAAACGAATTCGCCGGCGACGGACGGGAGGGAGGATGGAGGAGTCAAAGACGAGCGATGGCGGCGGCGCGAGGGAAGGAGAGAGGTATGTATCCACTGGGCCGGCCGGCTCGGATCTCAGATCCACAACGAGATGGGCCTGAGCTCTTTATCTTAGAGGAGGGGAAGGGGCAGCAGCACTTGGACCGAAATGGGCCTTGGGTCCTCGGCCCGACCCAATTGATCGATCGGCCGTGCAGGGGATCCCCATCAATAATCATCGATGAGAACAAAAAGTGTTACATACGTAGTAGTAGCAGCAGCAGCTTTTAATTTCTTTGAACGTTACTGTATTTAGGCTGTGTTCCACAAGAGGCTGCCCAAGATTTTCTTCGTGGAGGCAGGCTATTCCGAAGGCGCGAAATTTTGAGCTGGCAGCGTACCGTGAGCTGTTCCTGTGCGAAAGCGACCCGGTTTTAGTACATTTTATTATTATTTTGATTTTGACCATGGTAAAAGAATATACCATGGTGTACAAGAAGTATTTTATACAGCATGGAGAGAAATGAAAGCTGTGATTTCCCTTCCCTTATATAGTCAAAAACGAAATACGTACCTTTTTTTTTAAGGAACAAAAGAGAGAGAGAGAGAGAGAGAAAATACTCTACCTTCCAAGGCTCGCTCTCGCGTCGTGGCCCATCCACGCAGGCTGCCCGCCAACTTGGGCCACGCTTCTCCCGCACGGCCCATACACGCCGAGCACCCGTTCGTTAGCGATGCCCTAATCCCACCAGGCCATCACCCCTCCACTCCACGGAGCACGGACCGGACGCGCCGCCCCGCTCTCGCTGCTCCAGCCCTTCCGCCACCCCTTCCGCTGCTCCGCCGCCGCCCCCCTCTGCTCCACCCTCCCTCCGATGGCAAGGGCCAAGTTCCTGGAGATGGCTTCGAAGGCAATGGAGATGGTTTCGAAGGCAAAAGTCGTCGAGAGGGCTTCGAAGGCAAAGGTTGTCGGTGCGGAGGCGTTTCGCCGCATGGCGGCTAAGTTCGCGCCGTCATCGCCTCCGTATCCTCCCGAGCTGGTGAGTCATTCTCCGTTCGTTCTCCGTCGTCATCTCGGTTGTTTGCTTAGGGTTGTTTGCTTAGATTCGGTGTTGTTGTTTGCTTAGGGTTGTTTGCTTAGATTCGGTGTTGTTGTTTGCTTAGGGTTGTTTGCTTAGATTCGGTGTTGTTGTTTGCTTAGGGTTGTTTGCTTAGATTCGGTGTTGTTGTTTGCTTAGGGTTGTTTGCTTAGATTCGGTGTTGTTGTTTGCTTAGATTCGGGGTTGTTTGCCTTAGATTTGGGGATCGGAAGAAAATGGGAAGAGGCCTGGATTGATCTTTCTTTATGTTGTAGATCGAGAAGGGAAGAACTAGTGTTGCTGCACACCGTGTGGGAAAGATGGTATCCTCAAGCACCTTCAAGGTATATATTTTTGGCCTGTATTTCTACTGCGCACTAACGAAATTGAGCTCGCTCTTCTTCACAAATGGAGGTATTCTTCACTAATGGTATTCTTTATAGCCATTCGATCCTTATGCTGCTGCATATGCCATTGAGGCTGAGGTATCAGAGTTTCGGCAGAATGCATCCAGGTCTTTCATTACCAGTCCTCATGCCAAGGTTCTCCTAGCGGTCCTGCTAGCCTGTGGCTTTTCATTGTACACCGCCTATGTGGATGCTGCAGTCTTGGATAAGAGGATTACTGCTGCGGAGGTGAGTCTCTTCCTGCTTCTTACTTCTTGCTGCCTGTTGGTTACCATTCCCCCAAATAGAGGGGCCATAGTATTGCTTGTTGATTAATTTATATATTCACAAAATTTAGAACAGGTTGTTTTGTTGAACACTTTGGCTGACTTGTTGCGATCATCCAGGAGTGCGCCCTATGATTAAATTTCCTTTGCTTCATAACATCTAATATCTTAGGCTTAGACAGTGAGAAAATTCTCACCCACGAAATGCTATTGCTATAGAAAGATATTGAAATGCATGCTACATTCGTCAAAATTTTAGGTGGCTAGCATGTTCAGCTTTTAGATATCTGAAAATGGATGCCATTTCCTCTAGTCGGTCAGCACGCGATTTGCAAATTGTGTTTGAACTTAGTAGAGCTTAGCAACATTAATGCTTTGGTGTGAAACTTGATGGCCCCCTCCTGTTGATTACTTCATACCATTCCCCCAAACATAGAACTTTGTTCTATCAAGGCTTTGTGTGGATGCCTCAGATTACACATGTTTAAAATTTGTTTTTTTCCTCTCTGAATTTCTCTAAGGTGGTTTGTCAGATACTTTGATTTAGAAAATACTCAGTTCTTTGATTTAGAACATACTCCCTCCTTCCACGTTTATAAGGCATGAGATAACATGACACGGTCTCATAAATCATACTTTGACTGTTCATTTCTTTTATATTATATTAGTTATGGTTATGAATTTATACTCATTGGAAAGTACATTTGATTACAAATCTAACCATGTCAAGTTTATATCACAAAATAAAAAAAATTGATGGGTAAATTATTAGTCAAAGATCGTAAAGTTTGAATCTCGTTTTGCGTGTGCGCCTTATAAACG